>BMAO01010892.1:0-32996 GCA_019973975.1 Trichonephila clavata
TCGATGCTTTAGGTCTTGCATCTACAGATGCTTGAGATCCTCGAAATGAGGATGTTCGAGGAGTGGGTACAGTAGGATCTCGCCAACCAGTAAAGGATACTAGTTGGGGACTCTTCGGTAAGAAAGACGACTCTTTCATCTAAAATTAAAAGACATTTTCTTTAAATCATTATTAAAAACAGAATTTGGGAAGTATCCCTTAAATAGACACTTCCTTAAAATTTTGCTTTTAAATAAATTAAATTTATGAGACTGGCAATCTATAAAAGAGATCTACTCATTTTTCTTTAACACATTGTGTAATACTCGCGAATTTAGGTGAAGGATGAAACTTAATACCCTTTGGAATAAAAAACATATTTAGTAAACTAAACGAACTGTTCTCGTACAAATATTTTATAGCTCCAAGTGAATTTATGAAATTCAAAATCATGATTCTCCCTTCTGCATTTATGACTCAACTCACTTCTGAAGTATTGCAAACCTTGTTTACAACGGGTACGTTTTCATCTTTTGTAATTAATCTGTTATATATTTTTAGTATATATACGTCGATTTATCTTTCTGTATAATGTATTCTTCCTTTGTCCGTTAACGAATCTGTTATTCCATTAATTGGAGCCGTCGGCTGCTTTACTTCCTCGCAAATTTGTAACAATATAATGTAAAAGTGACCAAAATATTTACCCTTCTTTCTTCTTCGGTAATACTATCAATGCTCGTCTCACGAACAGTTCTTTCTTTTCTCGATGCTTCAGGTTTTGCATCTACAGATGCTTGAGATCCTCGAAATGAGGATGTTCGAGGAGTGGATACAGTAGGATCTCGCCAACCAGTAAAGGATACTAGTTGGGGACTCTTCGGTAAGAAAGACGACTCTTTCATCTAAAATTAAAAGACATTTTCTTTAAATCATTATTAAAAACAGAATTTGGGAAGTATCCCTTAAATAGACACTTCCTTAAAATTTTGCTTTTAAATAAATTAAATTTATGAGACTGGCAATCTATAAAAGAGATCTACTCATTTTTCTTTAACACATTGTGTAATACTCGCGAATTTCGGTGAAGGATGAAACTTAATACCCTTTGGAATAAAAATACATATTCAGTAAGCTCCATGGACTTTTCTCGTAGAGATATTTTACAGCTTCATCTGAATTTATGAAATTCAGAATCATGATTCTACCTTCTTCATGTATGACAAAAGTCACTGTTTGTTTGTCTCTCATATTTGAAATGTGAAGCTCTGATATGTTGCAGAAATAGCATATAATTGACATTTTTTTTTCTATTTTTATACTTGTTTCAGGCGATTGATTGGTCTGCCTATTCTCCTAAATTGAACCCCCTGGACTATTTTCTGTGGGGCTACTTGAAAACCAATGAATACCCAAAAATCATCTACAATCATTAGATGTGCTCCGACAAGCTATTTCTGTTGAAATTTCAAGCATCACATAGCTAACTATTCGTTCACTTTTGGAACACTTTGTTCTAGGCTTATCGTTGCAAGTAATGGAAAGCGTTTCGAAAATCTTGTGCATTAAATAGAAAAAATGTACTTATACGAGAAGTAAACATTTTTTCTTTTACTCTTCTCAAAATCTTTTACTAAACAATTTAAATTTTTGGTTTATTACTGAACACGCTGTACCTTACTTGATGTTCTTCCTCATGGCTATACAACATTTTTTGCTAATGCCGTTTTGTCAATAAAGCCTTTTTTTACTTTGCTTCCGAAAGTACGCGTCTATTTGTCTTGATCAGTTCCTGTCTGTCAATCAAACATCGCTTCGTTCAGTACTAGTTTTTAAAGGAATCACATTTCGTAGTCTACTAGCACGACTAATCTGATAAAAGTTCCAAAATCTTGATTTATGTGGATAACGTAAGTACAAATACTCTTAAAACTAAAATTTCTTTTTTTTTGTATTTTTTTTAAAAAAAATTCGGATACTTATCTTTAATATGCGCTATTTTATTGAATCAAAATTTAGAGAAGAGAATGAACCCCAAAACTGCTTTAGGGAGAATACTTTTAAACAAACTCGCAACTTTTCTTATTAATTACTTTTCTAAACTAAACTTTCGCATGAGATTCTTAATTAATATTTATTTATGTTTATGTAAGAATAATATAGCAATTCCATAATAAAAAGAAATCAGTTATACAAATAAACCTCTTAAATACAATATTTAATATTTTTAACGAACGTAATCATTACTTCAGCAGCAAATAAATTTTCAAGAATTTATATATTAATATTTTTTCTTCGTAGTAACATTAGAGTAATAATTGATTCAGCTTCAGTAAATCAATTTTCAAACTCATGTGAGTCAGTTAAGGAGCATTAATTTTAATAGTTATTTTTTAATGTGAATTTTTTTTGCGATTTCGAATTTACAAAATCTTTAACTGTAACATTTCTTCCATGTCGTTAGCATTGTTTGCTTTTAGTGCTAAAAGTGATAAAATTCATTCAAAAAGAAAAAAGAAATACAACTTTTAATGTGGAGAAATATTTTTCCTCTGTGTATAAGATAAAGTTGAAAATAAAAAAAACGAGGTGCGCCAGAATATTAGAATACGAGTAGGGTAATGAGTTTGGAATATTCCAGTGAGTACCCAAAGATGCTTTTGTAGTTTTTTATTCAGCGCAGCTGACTACGCACAACAGAAGACAACAAAGAAGTGAATGTATGGTTACAGAGAAAAACAAAGAGACGCGCCCATTCGCAGCGCCATCTACCGTGTAATGGGGGAGATACAACAATACTTCCTTCTGCTGATTTCGGTGTTTTTTTAGCTCAATATATAAATGAGAAAAATTTTGCTGTTTATATGTATCCTTATTTTATATAATTACTATTGACATTATTTAAAAATAACTTTTTAAAAAATGTTTTGAAGTTTTGATGTATTTCCAGGAATCCCGGGAACGATGATTACATTCCCGGGAACCAGTGTTGGATTTAAAGACATGGAGGCCCCTAGGCAGTCGAATTCTCGGGGCCCTGTAACCTGTTTTTAGAGCACTAACGGAAAACAGGAAATGCTCTTGTGGGCTCCTAAAAAGCGAGGGGCCCATAGGCAATTGCCTACTCCACCTAATGAGTAATCCGGCACTGCCGGGAACGAAAAAAAACCAGGAAATTGAAAACCCTGGTTGAGATCCGGTTTTCTGCATGGGAATTCTCGGTAAACATTTATTATTGCTGCTCTCGAACATTCCACAAGTGTAGCCGCTTTGCTGATACTGGTTTGGACGCTTTGAGAACCTGCAATCATCCCGTGCTCACATTCAGTTAAAGCCTGTCTTTTCTCCCTTTCTTTGCAAGCAAAACAGTGTAATTGATGCTTCACTATCCCTGCTTGCTCTTTTAATTGCTATCTCGCCCTCTAGTGGCAATAACATGAAGTTAGAACAACCCCTTGGCCACCGTGAGTTTTTTGTGTAGCCTTCATAAAAGCTAGCACTTGCATTAATTAATATTTAATTATCTATATTACAACAGTTTGAAAATCAACGGAATATTAAATAATGAACGCCATGAATGTATGTTTCAATGACTGCTCGTGGGAAAAGCCAATTGTATATTACAAATGTTAGAACATTACCTAGTTCCATATAGCAACACTACTAGACATTCTCATTTAAATGATCACTTAAGGCTTCACGTTATGAAGTTTAATTCGTATATATATAGATATAGATAGATAGATGCTTTCATAAATAAAAATACCAACAGTGAAATATAGAAAGTTGCAACGGTATTGATGAGTTTAATTTATAAAAAAAAATAAGGATCAAGGATTAATGCTATAACAAGTTATTATGTGAATGTAAACATATTTTATACTGTAACTTTTTATGTCAAATAACAAACAAATAAGAACTTAATTTTTTTTTTAAATATTTTTATAAAATGCAAAAAATTGTTAAATTTATATAAAAACTATAATAATTTAATAAAAGTCGCATTTATAGAAACATACGCCTATGCGGCCTCCTTTATGACTATTTAATCTAACAAGCGGCTTCTAATGATAATAAATTATAGTTTGAAAAAAACTAAAAAACACGCTTTTATACTGAATCGAACTAAAAATTTAAAAATAATTCTTAATAAAGAATAAAATGATTAACGAGAAAATGAATGTCATTGTGGTAAAAGCGTGGGGTGCTTTGTACTACATTTTTACACTAATTCAGCTTTTCGGAATAGAAGTTAGAAATTTTAACAATTGATACATTTATAGAACACCCCACGCTTTTACCCCAATGACATTCATTTTCTCGTTAGTCATTTTATTCTTTATTAAGAATTATTTTTCAATTTTTAGTTCGATTCAGTATAAAAGCGTGTTTTTTAGTTTTTTTCAAACTATAATTTATTTTTCCTTTTTTAGTTCGAACTACAATAAAACCGTGTTTTTTTAGTTTTTTGAACTATCATTTATTCATTGTTGAATTTATCCTTGAGTTTTATTTGGAGCCGGAATTACGTGGCTGCTGGAATTAGTCTTGCTCTTCAATGAATTTTTTATTAAAGGGTCTGAAGTGTGTGTATTTATTCTCTCCGTTTACGGGGTCTCGGATGAAACCCGTATCGTTATATTAGGTTCCGTCTCAAAAGATCAGGTCAAACAATTAAAAGTGTGTTAAGTAGAAAAGGTTCAAATTAAAAAATATTTTAATGTACCATAAAAAGTATAAAATTCCTCTTTTCGTTTTTTTTTTCTTCTTTTTTCACATTTTCATGCACTGTGATCCACTTCTGAGCTATGGTCCAATTTTCAAGTCTCTAACTCAACGGAAAGTCACACAGTTTAAAATCAATTACAAAATTTCACCCAGACAGACGTTCAAGAAAGAGAGTGAAAAAACATGGTAATATTAAGTGTCAATCAAATTATCCCATTTTCGTATTGCTATAATGTTAATTCGTATCATCACTTCTAAGTGTATAGCTTCATAAAAATATAAAAAAAATATTTAGCAGTCAGAACATAAACTATTTTTTTCTCATGCACGAGCCTTTTTTTTAATTTTAATTTTCAGAAAAATGTTTATATTATGGTTTGAAACTGCTAACACACACCCACCCTCCACTTTCTCAGATACAGAACACTTTTTTTGTTTGTTTTGTTTCTATTAACCGCAAGTGTATTTTATCTATGCATATAATTAGCTTTAAATTCAAAACACTCTCTTTAGGGTTACACCTTATTCTTTTACTCGCTAAATCTGAAATTAGTCGCCAAATCTGAAAATGATGTATGAAATTAGTCGCCATATCTGAAAATGGTATATGGAACTAGCCGCTAAATTTAAAAATTATATATGCAATAAGTAGGCAAATCTGGAAAAAGTATATGGAATTGTCGCCAAATCTGATTATCCTTATTCCTGACGATCCTAAAAAGGACAATGGAACAAAATTATGAAATTATTGTATTGTCATCGGTCCTTGACAAGTGTGCGAAAATTTCGAATGAATCCGATCTATTTTAGTGGGTAAAAATCGAGTTCTAAGATTCCGTTACATGCAAGTGAAGCTTATAAAAGCGTGTTAAAAAGGCTCCTAAACTCTGTTACAGCCAATCTCCGTAAAAAGTGTCAAGTGGTCATAATAATTTGGCCACTCCAGTGTATATATATTCTACCTCAAAATTACTATGAAATAAATTATCATATAAAATATATTATTAAATTTAACCTTCTCTAAATTATTTATAAATAACCATATAATAATGATACATACACCCAAATATAGAAATTTTAATCTATTAACCAAGCCTATTTATTCCGTTCCTAACTTTCAATAATAACTAAAATCGCGCGCGTTACTTAATCGTTAAAATACAATATTTCACAAGAATCAGTACTTCATTTCTTAGGTGTGAAATAGCGTCAGTTTCACGCTTTCGGAAGTTAAAAGTGAGTGAGATGTCAATTCCGAAAGTGGTTATTCTGATACTTTTCATGATAAAAGTTTTATTTATTTACTACTAATTACTTTGATTGTCTAATTATACTAAACTCAAGTTTCTAAAAAAAAGATCCCTCCAACAAGCGTTTTTAAAAAAAAAGAAACGTGCCTAGGAGAAAGCGAAAAAAAAAAAAAGCTAGGGGTAGACCCGAATGGTTAAAACTCAAAGGCGTAGGGGTTAAGGAGGTAAATTATACATAAAAAAAATCGTAATATTATTTAGCCGATTCTATTTTTGCTGTTAAACACCTATATATTCAAACACAGCAATTCTCTCAGCTGATTGGAATCATAACCCTGGAAAGAATGATTTGACAGATTTGGTGTTTAGAGGATTCCTGCATCGAAGTTGTGGTGTAATAGATCCATTTGGTTGTCTCAACCCCAATGTTCCCCGCCCAACAATCCTTTAGATGAGAAATACAGCAAAGTAATAGAAACATTGAAAGTCAGTGAAAAATAGATTGTAGTGTAATTTTAGCTTCAACAGAAAAAAAATTAATGGCTGTTGATGAATTTTTCTCACAGGAGGTATTCATTCTTCGTTCAACTTTGTACCATTACCACATAAGTATTATATTTCTTAAAAAGAGTGTAGAGTAATCCCATCTGATGTAATTAAGGTACATGTAAGCCCTTTAGAGTCATCATGAGCACTAGTCTCTAACCCCTAGGGCGCGGACCGATACCGGACCACTCAAGGAACATTAAATTATTTCCATTTTATTTACTGCAGTATACTTCGGGTTTGTGAGACTTTCCATGGAAATCACATTATATTCCGTGTTAAATCATTTAATATATTCATTTTTTGGTGTAGTAATTGTATTTTATTCTGAAGGCCTGTTTAAATACAATTGAGACAGATCTATAACGCGTTCTTTCACTTACCCTCTTGGGAAATCTTTGGGGCTATTAAAAATAACAATCTTCTCTTAAGAAGAAGACGTGATGTGGAAATTAAGTTAAATATATATAGTTCAGGTTCGCTTACTAGAAAGTTAGTTAACTAAAGGTGACAAAGTGAGGTATAAGAAGAAGAAATACGGAAGAAGGATAGAAAGTCCGTGTGAGAGAATAAAGACAAGAAGGTGATATTTATAAAGAAATTGCAGAATTGCACAGAAACGCAGATGCGCTATCTCAATGTTACAAATTTTTTGATCTACGGACAATCCCCACCCTATCTTATACCACTGAGGCATACTTCCACTTAACAAATTTTACAGAAAAAAAATTAAGTACGAGAAACTATTCACACACAATATCTGCAGAATAAATGTCTATTTTTAGAAAAACTAAATAATTAAATTTTAAATGTAGAAACAATTTTTTTTAAAAGATATTTTACGAAGTATTGCATAAAAATATTATCTCAATTATATTATCTTTTAATTTCTAAGTTGATTATTTTTCACATGAAAAGCCTTGAGAGTGGCAGTTTGTAAGCAAAGAAAATCTGAAGGGAGTTGAAGAAGTTGCTTAAATAAGCTGTTTAAGATAATTAAAATGAAAGAAAATTAATTTAGGAAAGATTATATAAGTATAAACGATCAATATATACACTGGTGTCCAAAAGTTAAGCATAAATCGTAAAATGCGAAAAACACGGAGTAAATATTCGTAAAATTATTCCAAATTTCATGCGGATATTAATTGGGTGAAGAAGAAACATTGGGTTTATGCAAAACTTTTCAGTCGACTACGTCCTGCGCGAAAAACCGGCGCATGTTGGAACGCGGAGAAACCGATTCACGCAGCATAGGCAGTTCAGACAAGTTTCGTGCAACTGCTGTGCGAAGGAACGTTGTTAACCATCAAGCAAGGTGAATGATGGCACAAAGACGCCAATTGGACATGTTTACGAAAAGAAGAATCGTTGGAATGCTGGAATCCTCACGATCACAAACCGAAGTGTCTCGAATTCTGAATGTGGACCAGTCTGTGATCTCACGACTGTGGCAGAGGTTTCAAAGAACGGGAGATGTTACCCGACAACCAGTATCAGGTCGACCAAGAGTCAGAACCCCTCGCTAAGACCGATATTTTGTTGGCCTTTTCTCCTTTCGTCATGCAGATTTATCTGTGTTAACTTCTAACCGTATCTGACGTAATTACAAATCGTGTTCATTTTTCATTGGTCATGACGTCAGAGGCGGTTAGTATATGTATGTACTTTTCTTTATGGAATCATCAAGAGGTGAGTTCCAGAGATGTATGCCACCAAGCCAGTGGACTTTAGATTAGTTGGTGGAAATTATATGTTTTAAATTCTGTTATCGTTTTTTTTTTTTTATTTATGCACCAAGTGATGGTCTACACCTTAATGTGGAGATATTCTAATAAACTTAGATAGTCAACTACTGTGTGCTTCCCTACAGAATCAAACTACACGTTACCTGCAAATTTCAGGTAACATATCTGGTAATAAGTGGGCGAAGTCAGAGGGGCAGTATTGCCAGAGCACTGGGTTCGGCGCTCACAGTCGCCACAGGAATACGAATTTCGAGACAAACTGTTTACAGGAGACTCAATCATGCTGGCCTGTATGCCAGAAGACCAACAGTTTGCATTCCCCTCACGTCTGCGCATAAACGCGCTTGTTTGAACTGGAGTTTGAAACATCAACATTGGAGTGTGGGAGAGTGGGCCAATGTGATGTTGAGTGACGAGTCCCGGTTTAGTCTGAGTAGTGATTCTCGGAGGGTAACGATATGGAGGGAACGTGGAACACGTTTTGAACCAATAAACATAACGGAAAGACATCATTTTCCATCAAGGGGAGTAATGCTATGGGCAGGCATTATGATGGAAGGCCGCACAGACCTCCATTTCTTTGATACGGGGTCTGTGATTGCTCAAGGATACAGAGACGAAGTTCTTGAGCCTTATGTTCGCTTGTTTCGAGGTGCTGTCGGTCCTGACTTCATATTCCTCAATGATAATGCGCCATGTCACCGAGCGGTGCTGATTGATGACTTCCTTGAAACGGAAAACATCCAGCGCATGTCGTGGCCTGCGAACTCCCCTTATTTAAATCCTATAGAGCATGTATGGGATATGCTCAGGAGACAAATTGCAGCCCTTTTATAATCATTTTAGACTCGCATATCACGTTTCCCGCCATTCTGATTTGCAGTTCCTTCTTTATTCACATAATTATCAATTATGCTTAACTTTTGGACACCAGTGTATAACAAAGTATGTGTGATTAAAAACATTTACCTTTGTCATACACTGAACCCTTGCTGCTTCTCGATCTTTTCTGAGATAAGTCTTCATATTCTCAGATTTCTGAATGAAAAGGGAGAAAATTGATTATTATATATTTGGGATCTATAAAACGGAAAGTATACTTTCTTCAGAAGTGATCTCATAATTTGCACTGAAAGCATTTTAACTATAATTTAAACCTCTATGTTTTGAAAAATACTTACTTTAGAAGACTTCAGCCAACTGTTGGATGATATAACATCATCCTGCGGTAGAGCTTCATGATAGGAATTCTATAAGATAAAAAGAGGGGGGAAATGTTTAAATCTATTTAACGTTAAAGAAACGGGCAGAATAAGATTGCAATATTAGTGATATCTTCTAAATGAAAACCATATAATTTTCCCCCCAGTAATGGACTATATATTAGCAACTAAGCCTTTGCAGACTCGGCAAGTCCCCAAATGTGAGAAACATCTCATGGTGGCACGATCTGGTTACGGTTTCACTACCAAATTTTGACACTTGAATTAATTTTAATTCAAGCTCTTGTAGGATGCTGAATATTGCCAATGATTTGATTTTGCCGAGAATACCAAAGTCTTAATGACACTCAAGGAATCTTTTACATGCCACATAATCATATGACAAGCGTGCCTGCGATTTTCACATTCAGAAAATCTATTGACTTCAGCTAGGATTGAACCTGCAACTTTGGGCTTACGAAGCGAGTGAACACGCTAAACCTAAGCCACCTGAGCCGATATATAATTTTTTTAAGGTACTGAATCAAATGAGAACAATTTAACAGCTTAAAATATATAAATCGATAATATACAATGGCTTGATTAATGATTTTTAAATCGAGAAACACATATTTAAACTATTTATAATAAAAAGGTTTAAAAATCATTTGCCATAATTGCTTTTTCTGGTGATTCTTCAAGCAGAACAACATCTGAGGATTTTTCAGAATTATTATAATTCATTGCCTGTGCTTTTTTTTAATCATTGCCTCAAAAGAACTTTCAATGTTATATAAGAGTTCTACACAATATATTTATGATAATTTATGGTCAACTTTGATATTTGGATGTTTGTAATGCATAAACGCTACAAATGTTTCAAAACTTTATACAGATTTTGAGAAAATCGATGTAAATTTTACAAAATTTCTCTTTAAGCAAAAAACTGAAAAATGCTATGTATGTTTTTTTCTGAGTATTTTAAAACATTTTTTGTTTCCTATTTTACGTAAAATATAGTGACATGATGCTAATGTTTAGTAAAATGTGGCAAGTACATGTTTTAATTCATAATTTCTGTGATGAATTGACATTTCATATGAAAAATACATTTTTCTCAAAATGACGTTTAAAAATGTGTGTACCCTTTTCTCAGAAGTGACTGAAAGGATCGTCATGCATATTTCAGTGAACATAACAGATATGTCACTATGTATACTGAAGGGAGCTTTTATTAATATTCTCAAAATATTTTCGTAGATGTCACTTATAAAAAAAAATACAATTTTCAAAAAAATTCATAGTAATACTTTTACGTTGCATGATTTTGAAAAACACTTAACAATATATTTAAAATATCTCACTTTAGTATAAATATAAAAGTATAATTAATATACTTTAATAGTAAAAGTAAAATTCATAGTAATACTTTTACGTTGCATGATTTTGAAAAACACTTAACAATATATTTAAAATATCTCACTTTAGTATAAATTATAAAGCCTAATTAATATTCAGACAAAATCTGAAGTTTTTATATTTAACAGTTTCTGAGAAAAAGTTACATAAAAAAGCTCAATTTAACGTTAGCGGTATAGAGGGGGTACCGACTATTCTTAAAAAGTAATAGACTATGACACCAAGACTCATGTCAGATTTACATAGAATGTTAGAAAATTTGATGAATATATATACCAAAAATTCATTTGCTTTTTTCAAAAAATATATTAATTAAGTATGTATCAGTATTAACACCTATCACAATTTTTTGAGTAAGTCTTCAGATGGAGAGTGAATGAAAGTTTTATTAACATCGCACTCTAAAACCACACGAGGGCTATTGATGACGGACCTCGTAATTTTGAACATCGTTCAAGTTGTGACGGGTTCTATCCGAGATCCTTCTATTAATCCTCCTGGGGAAATTCTTCTTTAATTGAGGTTTGAGTTTTTTTAAAACCCCTTTCCGTAGGTATAACTTGACTCTATGCTAATTTGAGTGCAATTTAAACCCTCGCACTGGGTGTGTTAGAGTTAGTAGTTCATCCTTTCGTTATCCTTCTAGAGGTTTAAAAGAATCGCCGTTAGGAAATGTGGAAGTAAAAGTTTTGAAGAGGACTCTAGCAACCTAGGAAAGATCCGACAAGTGATCTACAATCGGATAAAGAGATAAGTCTTTACTTGATTATCTTATAAGCTTAAAATAGGAAATGAATTAAGATTGCTCCACGGTTATCAAATTTTAGTAATCACAAGTTGATCATTCAAAAATGAAAAGTAATTATTTTTATAACAATGTCTGTTTCTTCGGTCTCCCAAACTACATCTGAAGCCTCCGGGTTGCAAAAAAGTTACGAGGATAACACCTAAGCTGGTACCACCCTCTCCCTAACTGCAACACCACTGAGAGGTCACACAGCCACGACAGATTTAACGTGCACGAATCCCCTCTATACGAAGGGTCTTCAGTGGCAACAGGAATAGAATCCGAGACACTCCGGTCTTGGATTCGATTCTTCGGCTCGTGATAATAACCACTAGTTACCGTAACCAAACCTTCAAATGGAACAAGAACATGATGCATTCCAGACACTCTGAAATGGGTCTATCCGCGAACCTTCAATTACTCTTCTTGGGGTAAAATTATTCTCTTTAACTTTAAGTTATATTGAAAACGTTCCCTTGAAGAACAAGAATTGACTTACGCAGATGAGTTGCTCTGTTTAAGCGATCGCATTTAGGTACGTGCTGTTAGTCAATGGATAATCGACAGTTAATAATTGGAGATAAAGTGATTAAGATTTACGACAGGAGGTTGGAAAAGTAAAAAAGATATTTACAGTCAATTCTAGCGTAGAGGTCAAGAGTGCTCCAAGAGTAAGTGGAGTAAATTATACTTATATGTTAGTAGCCTTAAGCCGTGTGATTGCTATTCCAATTATTTACTAACATTCCTAACTTCAGTTGTGTTGATTAAGTAAAGAGAAATAAATTTGAGTGTTAAAAACTTGCTATGGCTGATCTTTTCTCGAACTCTCAAACACCAACAACCTCTAGTAGATAATAACAACTCTCTCTCTCTCACTCAACTCTGTTTCTAATTCCCTTAAAACACTTTCCTAATTTTAACCTTTGCCGAAAAAGGTGCCTGAGGAATATATTTTCTACAGTTTTGAAAAAATTCGGATTGATTCTAATAAATACTTTGAGATCATATGAATACAGTAAACTTCTAAAGTAGAGCTGGAGAGAGTGATATATGGGCCTTCTAGAGATTTTATATCGTCACTTCAGATTTTAAAATTCACCACTTTCTTTCAAAAAGAATAATTTAAAGACGTATTTCATTTCATACATTTGTGAAAACTTCCATAGAAACCAAATATTTTTTGGATATGCAAGATGTAGTTATGATAATTTACGTAGAAACTGATTTGAAAATTTTTGCATGTGTAAAAAAGGAAATATTCCTTAATAAATATCGATAAAATTATCAAAATATACTTAAATTTTTAAATTTAAATTTAAAAAACTGAAAAAAAACAATAAATTCTATCACGGCTTCATTTAATGTATTTTGGTTCCAAAGAATTTTGAAAAATCTCAATACAAGTTTTAGAATAATATGCAAAATTATACTATTCCTTTTATTATTAATATAGTTTTTATATGATGCATATATGCAGAGAACTGCATTTTTGAAATGAAGAAATAAACTCTTTGCTGAAACATATTATTTACAAAAGCTTATGGGTTTCAGTGTACAGATAAAACACAATTTTCTCTTTACATCTTAAAATACAAAAAGTTTGGAGGCATATTACATTGATTATACATTAAATTTCTATAGGAAAAATATTCTATAGGAAAAAGGGAAAATAAAATTAGCAGTTTAGGAAAGAATAGAAAAACTTTTTACAATTTTAAACTTTACCAGAAATGCATCTATAAATTAAAGTAAATCATGATGCGTGATAAATATCCCTGACAAACGATCAACAAAACAAAATTAAGGAATTTTGAATGGCCTCGATAATTATTTTTAGCTGTGACATTGCCCCATCTCTTTTAAATGTGAAATAAGGACAAATAATCGTTATCTAAACAATTTTCAAAAACAAATTATTTAACTAAAAATATTTTTTGGTTCCTTTGACATCTATTAATTTTCTTACCGAAGTATTATCGAATTTTGCTGTCTTTCTTTTTGCGATATATTAAAAAGACTACAAAAAAAATTAATTCTTGGGTTTCAGTTTCAGGGAAAAATCATGTCTTTTTTTCCATATTGCCTTGATACCAACAGAAAAAGTGCCTCGTTCTTCTTTTTTATTATTTAACACATACTTAATAAAGTAAGTACAAAAAAAAGTTAATAAAAGAACATAAATAAAAAGGATAATAATAAATTAATAATTAATACATAGTCAAAAAAGAGAGTTGTGTATTGATAAAAGTTAACGTTTCGGTATTAAACCTATAAGAATGACAAAATTTGGAATAAACTGCAAAAAGAACATGATTAATAAATCAGTTCTTTGCTACACACATACAATCCTTATATAGATAAACTTTTCAAGCAATCCTTGAAATTCAAGGTATTTCTGATTCAGCTTCAGAAAAATCACAAAAGATCAGATAAGCAAATTAATAAATTGTTTTGAAAAATTATGCATTGTTCAATTTCAAGATAAAATGTTAAGTCATTTATTAAACTGACATGCTTATAGACAAAATGTAATACATTTTATGGATAAAACGTTTCCTTAACAAATTGAAAAAAAAAACTAGCTTTTATCAGTAATAAATAAATTAATTTTGCTAAAAGCAAGGCTTATGCAGCAAAATTCTTCGAATACGTTTTCACCTGTAACAAAGACTAAATTTATGTAATCAGCATCAGATTTTACATTATCTTGAGAAACGATTGTGTTTTCAATAGTATGTGTCATTGTTTTTTTCTGTCTCTTTATATCAGTCTGCGTAATGCCTTTTGGTCATGGAAGAGGAGGAAATGATAAAATTCAAAGTAAAGGAGTAAATTTAATGAGTATCTCAGCATAATTTCAATGTAGTGCCACATTCTTTATAAAAAAATGCAAATTTTCACCCTCTTTTATAATTAATTTAATGAATTAAAAGGAACAATACTTACAAGGAGATCTTCCTTTTCCTTTTTTAATTTATCCCGTACGTCAGAAACCAGGCGATGTAATTCCCTCTAAATTAAAAAAAACATGAAAGAAAAAATATGAAAATTTGAGAGACAGAAAATGTGCTAATAAATTAATGGTTTCTAGATAATAAAAGTTTCTAATATATCAAGATCAATGTTGAAATATGTACATTGTCATATGTTTGGATGTAAATTAGAATTTCACACTCGTTGTGATCACTAATAAATTACCTTTGATAGAAGAAATACTTACATCGATAATTTTTCTGAGATATACTTCAGTTATTTGAGTGAACGGTGATTCTGGTTCGATATCTGATTCTTCATCAGAATTCTCATAATGAAAAAGACCAAGCTACAGAAAATAAAAAAATACCACACTAATTGTTAATATTATTTGATCAAAAAACGGATAAGTTGTAAAAAAATTTTAAGAATAAATTTTGCGATAATAACTAAATATAATATATACATTTTTAACTAGAAGAAAAATGAATTAAAACGCATTATGGTAGGTTGTTTCAAGTTTTGAAAGAAACTGTAAAAAATCCAATTCATTCACTAGTAACTAAATTCTGTGTCGAATTCATTGAAGAGCCAAAACATTGAGAACGCCAGTTCAATAACGCGTCGCATCTCCTTTGGCCTGCAAAACAGCTGCAGTTTGTCTTGGGATGGATACCTTGGTAGATGACTGAAGGCAGGATTAAGCAAATGTCATACAAAGTTGAGATATTCTGACAGGGAGGTGTTAGATCTCTGAGCTGCCTTTCTACAAAAGCAAAAATCTGCTCTATCAGATTAAGATCCTGCAAGTTAGGTGGCAAAGACATTAATTGGAATTCATCATTATACTCCTTGAACCTCTGTAACTCAATTCGATCCATCTGACTTGGGGCATTGTCCTGCTGGAAGATTCCATTTCCAGTAGGGAAAACACATGCCATGTAAGGGTGCAACTGAACAGCAATTATGTTTTGATAGTCCACAGCTTTCATGATCTGCTCTATTTCCTCTAAAGGTCCCACAGCCGCTCGTGAGAACGTTTCCTAAAGCATGATACCGCCACCATCACCCTGAGTATGACCTGCTTGCGGTACAAGAGAAGAGCAACTGTTTGCCTGGAAGACGGCGTACCCTGACATGATCATTGGCGTGATGAATAAGAAACCATAATTCATCCAACCAAGCAACTCTCTTCCACTTATCCATGGTCTATCTGTGCAATGGCCCATCAATGTTCCAGAGCCCACTGGAGGAGTAATTGACAATAATGCTTGGTCAACAGACACAGAAATAGGACATCTGTTGCGCACACACCAGTCCCATATTCAAGTCCACCATATGAGTCCACTGAACTGTGTGTTTCGAAACACTTACACTTTGGCCTGCATTGTATTAAACAGTCAACTGGGCCACAGACTGGTACCGATTCAGCTTTAATATAAGCGGGGCAGTCTCCGATGATCTTTCCCTTAAATGACTCCTAGATGTCCAACAGCTAAGCATCTGCCGCAGGTTTCACTGCCATTTATTCACTTTGCATACATATTAAAAACGGTAAATCGGGAAGAACATACCTGTCGATGAGTACTTGAAAGACTTGAAACGAGTGCTGTGATACTCGTTTCAAGTCTTTGGCCCATTACAATCTTCCCCCTATCAAATTCACTTACATCAGCAGCCTTTCCCATCATTCACAAAAGTAAATGCAAGAATAATTCTTTACCTTTTCCAGCAGCAGTTCCCTATTAATCATGAGGATTTCACGTCATCCAGACGAATTATTGAAAAATGTGGGGGTGTATTCATAATGTTTTGGCTCGACAGTGTTCACATGATAGTACATTTTTGCCAAGTAAGCAAGTACTATCTTTATTTTTTAACCTTAGAATTTAATTTAAAATGTTCTCTTTGTCTTAAATATCTATAGAAAGTAGCTACTTCTATAGATACTTACTAATGACATAAAAAGATATATTTTCAATCATTATAATATACTTACTTTCAATTGATTTTTGAACACAAATCCACCACGAGCAGTTCTAGCTTTTACTGCATCGCCTTTCTGTTTTCTTTCCATTGAAGCTTGACTTAATGGTTTCTAAATTTAAAAAAAATCAGGTAAAAAAAGTGATTAAAGAAGATAAAAACTTTTTTAAGCGATGTAATTTTTCACCAATTATTTATGACACGATTGGATTTTGAGTAGATTTGTTTTCAAGTTGACTTCCTAAATACCTGATAATTCATGTTAGCATCGAAACAGCAATATTTTTTTCAAAAAAAGAACTCATTTTAGTTAATGGAAGAAAACTGTTTGACATGGAGAATTTTAAATCATAAGAGATGAAAATTGTTCATCAATAAGCCCTGTATAAAGCAAAACAATTTGCGAACGTTATGAGTCCTACTTACTCTTGATACAGTTTAGTGCATTTTACTACTATTAGGTATATTTAGACTGGTAAGGATCAAGCAGGTTGAAAGCTAGCTTTAAATGAAAATTGACAAATTTGTAAAAAAGGCATGCTTCAGGAGACGAGCTAATAAAGTCGGCAAAACAATGCTTTAGAAAGAGACATTTTCGAAGCTCACGTTAACATATACAAAATCTGGTTATGCATTCGAAAAAAAGGAAACTAAAGACATTTTTTGCAGCATTCAACAAACATTAAGTGCAGAAAAAACACCAAAGTTGGACACCAAAGGGGAAAAACTGCATTTACAGACAAATAAATCTCTATTTGAGTTTTTATTAGGGTTTGCAATTCCGTGTTATATTTTCAATCCCGGGATTTTGGGATTAAATTATCAAAATCACGGGAACCCAAGATTGCTCCCAGGATTAGGATTGGACTATTTATTAAAAATACTTACAAATTAGCATAGTTAGAATTGCATAATTACTGAAAATATAATTAAAAATAGTTTAATATTAACTTTATTAAAAAAAACTTAATCATCGTAAAAAAAACAAATAATGAAATTAAAAAGAAGCATTTCTTATGTTTATGTAAATAAGCTTTTTAGAAAACACAGCTCATCCAACGATTCATCGTTCAAAGGCTTCTTATTTTTGTTACACATTGTCCTGCAGAAGAAAATGCTCGTTTGGATTCTATACCAGTAGGTGTTATCGTCATAAAATAGGAGTATGTTCTTTTCAGGTAGTCACCACGTCTCCCTCCATTTTCAAAAAACATTTTTTTTTTTTGAATTTTTGAAAAGAGTGTCTCAAATCTCATGCACTGCATTGATGCATATTCTTCTTTAATAACGTTATCTATTTCTTTTGCAACACTTGATGGTTTTTGTGTATAAACTGATCCAGCTATTGAATCAAAATGTGAACCAATTTCATGTGTTACCTTATTTAAAATAAAAGATCCAGTCGCATGAGCTGTTAGTAATGCAAAGGAATTTGAAGTGTCTCAGTTCTTTCAAGTTGGTCTGTTATTAATTAACGGCATGTAATTGAAGAAGGAACTGTGACAAAATCTATTCTTGATATGTTGCTTACATTATATTGTGTAAGTATTGCAGTGACCCGCTTACATCTGTGCGACGTTCTTCCATACGAGAAAGAGAGCTGTATATATTTTTTTACTTATAGCACTTATAATTGCACAAAAAAATTCTTCGAACATATTTCATAAACAAAATATAAATTTTCTAAGAATTAAATCTTTAGAAAATTTAGATGAGATAAACATTTTATAATATAATTCAGACAAAAATTAAATAACGATTTTTGATATATGAATACAACGCATTTGTAGTTTAGAAAAAGTATTTTCATTCTCTTTTTGAAAAAAACCACTTAAATTCTTAATCAGGAAACTTTTATGGCTAGTGCCCTCCTCAGACAACCTTAAAAAAGAACCAATTTTACAAAGTTTCCCTTACAATATCAGGAAAAGAAAATCGAAATTCGAAGGAAAGTAATGCTTGCAGTATGTAGAACATACCAAGATGACATCTAAAGAGTGTTCCCCTTAAAAAATAGGTACCAATGATTAAAATGGAAGTGTCCGATTTGAATCTACAAAGACGAATAACATTATTTTGATTACTTTAAATAGGACAAAGTGATATATCCATTGCATATTGTTAAGTTTATTGTTACTGCGCACCCTAAATTGTGACCACCAATAATCTCAGATAACGTAAACGGATGAGTGTTTCAGGTCCCATAAAGGAAGAAGTAAATGGAGACACTATAGTTGTGGAGCATTTAGCAGCAATATCTGCCGCAGTGCAACTTTGAATGGCCATATGGTTAAGAACCGCAGAGAAAAGTATTCAGCTTTCCATATGTGGGAATGAGATCATCTCTCAGTATAAAAAAAATCTCACAAAAGAGGATTGCGTGATATTTCTGACTGAAGATTTTTAAAAGAACCCAGTGAGTATAAAATCAATGTCACGCCGAAACTTCTTTTATAGTATGTAGGGAAGGCCCTCCCATATAGCAGTAAGTCCTACTGATAAAGATGAGCAAAAACAATGTAATCGAAGAAGTACACGTAAAAAAGGCAAATGAAGAAAATATTCACAACGTGTTTTACTCCTAAGCAATCGCAAACACCTTTTTAGTAGACACCATGCGAAACGTAAAAATGTTGAGAAATATTACTGTCGGTGCAGGTCTTAAAAAAACTGGAGAATGGATTTAAAGAGGAACGATTCTTTTTATGACAAGATCCCCAAGGAAAAAGTTTACCTGGATTTTCAAAAGATACTTTTTTAACCAAGACCTTACGTATGCAAAAACAATGGGGAAGGATGAGAGCTGGATAGTTTTCGTTTAGAAGGTTGAATTTAAAGAAATCATAAAGGTCTTGTGAATCCGTATTTAGAATTGTATTTCAGTATTAGATTTAATGATAAATTAGAAAGAAAAAAGCCATCTATTTCAAATAAAATTTCTGAAAGTAGACATATCATAGTGTTTAACAAAATTTTCTCAGTTAAGTTATTTTACAAAGAGTCACAGCAGTGATTTCATCATGAAAGACTACTGAAATCTTTCTCAAAACTTCTTTGCATTTATTTCACGGTCAAACACCATTTCTAGTGCTCAATATATTCTTCAGATTAACTTATAAATGATTACTTGTAATGTTTAGAAACATTTTTAAACTTAATTGAACGAACGATGCATGGGTTCAATAAAATTTCGTATTATTAGTACGCAACTCTTTTTAAATCGAAATAATGAATTATATTGTAAAAATATACGTACTTCAACAGCTTTCTTCGATGTTTCTTCCAATTTCTTAGGCTCTGTGAAATCTAGAGATGATGCATTAATTTCGGTCTGAATTCTCAAAAATTCTTCCGGCAACATTTGTTCCTTATGAAAAATAAAACGTTAAACAAAATAATAATCATAATAATAATTAAATATATAAATACACAAACTGTATTTAATTAGCACAAAATTTTCAATATGATTAATTAAAAGTGTTCTACGATGTTAAAGTAAGGGAAATTATTGGTTTCCAAAACACAGCAATTTTTTTAAATAAAAAATAATCACTACAGTAAAATTTTTTGAGATATGAATACAACGCATTTGTAGTTTAGAAAAAGTATTTTCATTCTCTTTTTGAAAAAAATCAGTTAAATTCTTAATCAGGAAACTTTTATGGCTAGTGCCCTCCTCAGACAACCTTAAAAAAGAACCAATTTTACAAAGTTTCCCTTACAATATCAGGAAAAGAAAATCGAAGGAAAGTAATGCTTGCAGTATGTAGAACATACCAAGATGACATTTAAAGAGTGTTCTCATTAAAAATAGGTACCAATGATTAAAATGGAAGTGTCCGATTTGAGTCTACAAAGACGAATAACATTATTTTGATTACTTTGACTAGGACAAAGTGATATATCCATTGCATATTGTTAAGTTTATTGTTACTGCGCACCCTAAATTGTGACCACCAATAATCTCAGATAACGTAAACGGATGAGTGTTTCAGGTCCCATAAAGGAAGAAGTAAATGGAGACACTATAGTTGTAGAGCATTTAGCAGCAATATCTGCCGCAGTGCAACTTTGAATGGCCATATGATTAAGAACCGCAGAGAAAAGTATTCTGCTTCCCATATGTGGGATTTAGATCTTCTCTCAGTATAAAAAAAATCTCACAAAAGAGGATTGCGTGATATTTCTGACTGAAGATTTTTAAAAGAACCCAGTGAGTATAAAATCAATGTCACGCCGAAACTTCTTTTGTAGTATGTAGGGAAGGCCCTCCCATATAGCAGTAAGTCCTACTGATAAAGATGAGCAAAAACAATGTAATCGAAGAAGTACACGTAAAAAAGGCAAATGAAGAAAATATTCACAACGTGTTTTACTCCTAAGCAATCGCCAAACACCTTTTTAGTAGACACCATGCGAAACGTAAAAATGTTGAGAAATATTACTGTCGGTGCAGGTCTTAAAAAAACTGGAGAATGGATTTAAAGAGGAACGATTCTTTTTATGACAAGATCCCCAAGGAAAAAGTTTACCTGGATTTTCAAAAGATACTTTTTTAACCAAGACCTTACGTATGCAAAAACAATGGGGAAGGATGAGAGCTGGATAGTTTTCGTTTAGAAGGTTGAATTTAAAGAAATCATAAAGGTCTTGTGAATCCGTATTTAGAATTGTATTTCAGTATTAGATTTAATGATAAATTAGAAAGAAAAAAGCCATCTATTTCAAATAAAATTTCTGAAAGTAGACATATCATAGTGTTTAACAAAATTTTCTCAGTTAAGTTATTTTACAAAGAGTCACAGCAGTGATTTCATCATGAAAGACTACTGAAATCTTTCTCAAAACTTCTTTGCATTTATTTCACGGTCAAACACCATTTCTAGTGCTCAATATATTCTTCAGATTAACTTATAAATGATTACTTGTAATGTTTAGAAACATTTTTAAACTTAATTGAACGAACGATGCATGGGTTCAATAAAATTTCGTATTATTAGTACGCAACTCTTTTTAAATCGAAATAATGAATTATATTGTAAAAATATACGTACTTCAACAGCTTTCTTCGATGTTTCTTCCAATTTCTTAGGCTCTGTGAAATCTAGAGATGATGCATTAATTTCGGTCTGAATTCTCAAAAATTCTTCCGGCAACATTTGTTCCTTATGAAAAATAAAACGTTAAACAAAATAATAATCATAATAATAATTAAATATATAAATACACAAACTGTATTTAATTAGCACAAAATTTTCAATATGATTAATTAAAAGTGTTCTACGATGTTAAAGTAAGGGAAATTATTGGTTTCCAAAACACAGCAATTTTTTTAAATAAAAAATAATCACTACAGTAAAATTTTTTGAGATATGAATACAACGCATTTGTAGTTTAGAAAAAGTATTTTCATTCTCTTTTTGAAAAAAATCAGTTAAATTCTTAATCAGGAAACTTTTATGGCTAGTGCCCTCCTCAGACAACCTTAAAAAAGAACCAATTTTACAAAGTTTCCCTTACAATATCAGGAAAAGAAAATCGAAGGAAAGTAATGCTTGCAGTATGTAGAACATACCAAGATGACATTTAAAGAGTGTTCTCATTAAAAATAGGTACCAATGATTAAAATGGAAGTGTCCGATTTGAGTCTACAAAGACGAATAACATTATTTTGATTACTTTGACTAGGACAAAGTGATATATCCATTGCATATTGTTAAGTTTATTGTTACTGCGCACCCTAAATTGTGACCACCAATAATCTCAGATAACGTAAACGGATGAGTGATTCAGGTCCCATAAAGGAAGAAGTAAATGGAGACACTATAGTTGTAGAGCATTTAGCAGCAATATCTGCCGCAGTGCAACTTTGAATGGCCATATGATTAAGAACCGCAGAGAAAAGTATTCTGCTTCCCATATGTGGGATTTAGATCTTCTCTCAGTATAAAAAAAATCTCACAAAAGAGGATTGCGTGATATTTCTGACTGAAGATTTTTAAAAGAACCCAGTGAGTATAAAATCAATGTCACGCCGAAACTTCTTTTGTAGTATGTAGGGAAGGCCCTCCCATATAGCAGTAAGTCCTACTGATAAAGATGAGCAAAAACAATGTAATCGAAGAAGTACACGTAAAAAAGGCAAATGAAGAAAATATTCACAACGTGTTTTACTCCTAAGCAATCGCCAAACACCTTTTTAGTAGACACCATGCGAAACGTAAAAATGTTGAGAAATATTACTGTCGGTGCAGGTCTTAAAAAAACTGGAGAATGGATTTAAAGAGGAACGATTCTTTTTATGACAAGATCCCCAAGGAAAAAGTTTACCTGGATTTTCAAAAGATACTTTTTTAACCAAGACCTTACGTATGCAAAAACAATGGGGAAGGATGAGAGCTGGATAGTTTTCGTTTAGAAGGTTGAATTTAAAGAAATCATAAAGGTCTTGTGAATCCGTATTTAGAATTGTATTTCAGTATTAGATTTAATGATAAATTAGAAAGAAAAAAGCCATCTATTTCAAATAAAATTTCTGAAAGTAGACATATCATAGTGTTTAACAAAATTTTCTCAGTTAAGTTATTTTACAAAGAGTCACAGCAGTGATTTCATCATGAAAGACTACTGAAATCTTTCTCAAAACTTCTTTGCATTTATTTCACGGTCAAACACCATTTCTAGTGCTCAATATATTCTTCAGATTAACTTATAAATGATTACTTGTAATGTTTAGAAACATTTTTAAACTTAATTGAACGAACGATGCATGGGTTCAATAAAATTTCGTATTATTAGTACGCAACTCTTTTTAAATCGAAATAATGAATTATATTGTAAAAATATACGTACTTCAACAGCTTTCTTCGATGTTTCTTCCAATTTCTTAGGCTCTGTGAAATCTAGAGATGATGCATTAATTTCGGTCTGAATTCTCAAAAATTCTTCCGGCAACATTTGTTCCTTATGAAAAATAAAACGTTAAACAAAATAATAATCATAATAATAATTAAATATATAAATACACAAACTGTATTTAATTAGCACAAAATTTTCAATATGATTAATTAAAAGTGTTCTACGATGTTAAAGTAAGGGAAATTATTGGTTTCCAAAACACAGCAATTTTTTTAAATAAAAAATAATCACTACAGTAAAATTTTTTGAGATATGAATACAACGCATTTGTAGTTTAGAAAAAGTATTTTCATTCTCTTTTTGAAAAAAATCAGTTAAATTCTTAATCAGGAAACTTTTATGGCTAGTGCCCTCCTCAGACAACCTTAAAAAAGAACCAATTTTACAAAGTTTCCCTTACAATATCAGGAAAAGAAAATCGAAGGAAAGTAATGCTTGCAGTATGTAGAACATACCAAGATGACATTTAAAGAGTGTTCTCATTAAAAATAGGTACCAATGATTAAAATGGAAGTGTCCGATTTGAGTCTACAAAGACGAATAACATTATTTTGATTACTTTGACTAGGACAAAGTGATATATCCATTGCATATTGTTAAGTTTATTGTTACTGCGCACCCTAAATTGTGACCACCAATAATCTCAGATAACGTAAACGGATGAGTGTTTCAGGTCCCATAAAGGAAGAAGTAAATGGAGACACTATAGTTGTAGAGCATTTAGCAGCAATATCTGCCGCAGTGCAACTTTGAATGGCCATATGATTAAGAACCGCAGAGAAAAGTATTCTGCTTCCCATATGTGGGATTTAGATCTTCTCTCAGTATAAAAAAAATCTCACAAAAGAGGATTGCGTGATATTTCTGACTGAAGATTTTTAAAAGAACCCAGTGAGTATAAAATCAATGTCACGCCGAAACTTCTTTTGTAGTATGTAGGGAAGGCCCTCCCATATAGCAGTAAGTCCTACTGATAAAGATGAGCAAAAACAATGTAATCGAAGAAGTACACGTAAAAAAGGCAAATGAAGAAAATATTCACAACGTGTTTTACTCCTAAGCAATCGCCAAACACCTTTTTAGTAGACACCATGCGAAACGTAAAAATGTTGAGAAATATTACTGTCGGTGCAGGTCTTAAAAAAACTGGAGAATGGATTTAAAGAGGAACGATTCTTTTTATGACAAGATCCCCAAGGAAAAAGTTTACCTGGATTTTCAAAAGATACTTTTTTAACCAAGACCTTACGTATGCAAAAACAATGGGGAAGGATGAGAGCTGGATAGTTTTCGTTTAGAAGGTTGAATTTAAAGAAATCATAAAGGTCTTGTGAATCCGTATTTAGAATTGTATTTCAGTATTAGATTTAATGATAAATTAGAAAGAAAAAAGCCATCTATTTCAAATAAAATTTCTGAAAGTAGACATATCATAGTGTTTAACAAAATTTTCTCAGTTAAGTTATTTTACAAAGAGTCACAGCAGTGATTTCATCATGAAAGACTACTGAAATCTTTCTCAAAACTTCTTTGCATTTATTTCACGGTCAAACACCATTTCTAGTGCTCAATATATTCTTCAGATTAACTTATAAATGATTACTTGTAATGTTTAGAAACATTTTTAAACTTAATTGAACGAACGATGCATGGGTTCAATAAAATTTCGTATTATTAGTACGCAACTCTTTTTAAATCGAAATAATGAATTATATTGTAAAAATATACGTACTTCAACAGCTTTCTTCGATGTTTCTTCCAATTTCTTAGGCTCTGTGAAATCTAGAGATGATGCATTAATTTCGGTCTGAATTCTCAAAAATTCTTCCGGCAACATTTGTTCCTTATGAAAAATAAAACGTTAAACAAAATAATAATCATAATAATAATTAAATATATAAATACACAAACTGTATTTAATTAGCACAAAATTTTCAATATGATTAATTAAAAGTGTTCTACGATGTTAAAGTAAGGGAAATTATTGGTTTCCAAAACACAGCAATTTTTTTAAATAAAAAATAATCACTACAGTAAAATTTTTTGAGATATGAATACAACGCATTTGTAGTTTAGAAAAAGTATTTTCATTCTCTTTTTGAAAAAAATCAGTTAAATTCTTAATCAGGAAACTTTTATGGCTAGTGCCCTCCTCAGACAACCTTAAAAAAGAACCAATTTTACAAAGTTTCCCTTACAATATCAGGAAAAGAAAATCGAAGGAAAGTAATGCTTGCAGTATGTAGAACATACCAAGATGACATTTAAAGAGTGTTCTCATTAAAAATAGGTACCAATGATTAAAATGGAAGTGTCCGATTTGAGTCTACAAAGACGAATAACATTATTTTGATTACTTTGACTAGGACAAAGTGATATATCCATTGCATATTGTTAAGTTTATTGTTACTGCGCACCCTAAATTGTGACCACCAATAATCTCAGATAACGTAAACGGATGAGTGTTTCAGGTCCCATAAAGGAAGAAGTAAATGGAGACACTATAGTTGTAGAGCATTTAGCAGCAATATCTGCCGCAGTGCAACTTTGAATGGCCATATGATTAAGAACCGCAGAGAAAAGTATTCTGCTTCCCATATGTGGGATTTAGATCTTCTCTCAGTATAAAAAAAATCTCACAAAAGAGGATTGCGTGATATTTCTGACTGAAGATTTTTAAAAGAACCCAGTGAGTATAAAATCAATGTCACGCCGAAACTTCTTTTGTAGTATGTAGGGAAGGCCCTCCCATATAGCAGTAAGTCCTACTGATAAAGATGAGCAAAAACAATGTAATCGAAGAAGTACACGTAAAAAAGGCAAATGAAGAAAATATTCACAACGTGTTTTACTCCTAAGCAATCGCCAAACACCTTTTTAGTAGACACCATGCGAAACGTAAAAATGTTGAGAAATATTACTGTCGGTGCAGGTCTTAAAAAAACTGGAGAATGGATTTAAAGAGGAACGATTCTTTTTATGACAAGATCCCAAGGAAAAAGTTTACCTGGATTTTCAAAAGATACTTTTTTAACCAAGACCTTACGTATGCAAAAACAATGGGGAAGGATGAGAGCTGGATAGTTTTCGTTTAGAAGGTTGAATTTAAAGAAATCATAAAGGTCTTGTGAATCCGTATTTAGAATTGTATTTCAGTATTAGATTTAATGATAAATTAGAAAGAAAAAAGCCATCTATTTCAAATAAAATTTCTGAAAGTAGACATATCATAGTGTTTAACAAAATTTTCTCAGTTAAGTTATTTTACAAAGAGTCACAGCAGTGATTTCATCATGAAAGACTACTGAAATCTTTCTCAAAACTTCTTTGCATTTATTTCACGGTCAAACACCATTTCTAGTGCTCAATATATTCTTCAGATTAACTTATAAATGATTACTTGTAATGTTTAGAAACATTTTTAAACTTAATTGAACGAACGATGCATGGGTTCAATAAAATTTCGTATTATTAGTACGCAACTCTTTTTAAATCGAAATAATGAATTATATTGTAAAAATATACGTACTTCAACAGCTTTCTTCGATGTTTCTTCCAATTTCTTAGGCTCTGTGAAATCTAGAGATGATGCATTAATTTCGGTCTGAATTCTCAAAAATTCTTCCGGCAACATTTGTTCCTTATGAAAAATAAAACGTTAAACAAAATAATAATCATAATAATAATTAAATATATAAATACACAAACTGTATTTAATTAGCACAAAATTTTCAATATGATTAATTAAAAGTGTTCTACGATGTTAAAGTAAGGGAAATTATTGGTTTCCAAAACACAGCAATTTTTTTAAATAAAAAATAATCACTACAGTAAAATTTTTTGAGATATGAATACAACGCATTTGTAGTTTAGAAAAAGTATTTTCATTCTCTTTTTGAAAAAAATCAGTTAAATTCTTAATCAGGAAACTTTTATGGCTAGTGCCCTCCTCAGACAACCTTAAAAAAGAACCAATTTTACAAAGTTTCCCTTACAATATCAGGAAAAGAAAATCGAAGGAAAGTAATGCTTGCAGTATGTAGAACATACCAAGATGACATTTAAAGAGTGTTCTCATTAAAAATAGGTACCAATGATTAAAATGGAAGTGTCCGATTTGAGTCTACAAAGACGAATAACATTATTTTGATTACTTTGACTAGGACAAAGTGATATATCCATTGCATATTGTTAAGTTTATTGTTACTGCGCACCCTAAATTGTGACCACCAATAATCTCAGATAACGTAAACGGATGAGTGTTTCAGGTCCCATAAAGGAAGAAGTAAATGGAGACACTATAGTTGTAGAGCATTTAGCAGCAATATCTGCCGCAGTGCAACTTTGAATGGCCATATGATTAAGAACCGCAGAGAAAAGTATTCTGCTTCCCATATGTGGGATTTAGATCTTCTCTCAGTATAAAAAAAATCTCACAAAAGAGGATTGCGTGATATTTCTGACTGAAGATTTTTAAAAGAACCCAGTGAGTATAAAATCAATGTCACGCCGAAACTTCTTTTGTAGTATGTAGGGAAGGCCCTCCCATATAGCAGTAAGTCCTACTGATAAAGATGAGCAAAAACAATGTAATCGAAGAAGTACACGTAAAAAAGGCAAATGAAGAAAATATTCACAACGTGTTTTACTCCTAAGCAATCGCCAAACACCTTTTTAGTAGACACCATGCGAAACGTAAAAATGTTGAGAAATATTACTGTCGGTGCAGGTCTTAAAAAAACTGGAGAATGGATTTAAAGAGGAACGATTCTTTTTATGACAAGATCCCAAGGAAAAAGTTTACCTGGATTTTCAAAAGATACTTTTTTAACCAAGACCTTACGTATGCAAAAACAATGGGGAAGGATGAGAGCTGGATAGTTTTCGTTTAGAAGGTTGAATTTAAAGAAATCATAAAGGTCTTGTGAATCCGTATTTAGAATTGTATTTCAGTATTAGATTTAATGATAAATTAGAAAGAAAAAAGCCATCTATTTCAAATAAAATTTCTGAAAGTAGACATATCATAGTGTTTAACAAAATTTTCTCAGTTAAGTTATTTTACAAAGAGTCACAGCAGTGATTTCATCATGAAAGACTACTGAAATCTTTCTCAAAACTTCTTTGCATTTATTTCACGGTCAAACACCATTTCTAGTGCTCAATATATTCTTCAGATTAACTTATAAATGATTACTTGTAATGTTTAGAAACATTTTTAAACTTAATTGAACGAACGATGCATGGGTTCAATAAAATTTCGTATTATTAGTACGCAACTCTTTTTAAATCGAAATAATGAATTATATTGTAAAAATATACGTACTTCAACAGCTTTCTTCGATGTTTCTTCCAATTTCTTAGGCTCTGTGAAATCTAGAGATGATGCATTAATTTCGGTCTGAATTCTCAAAAATTCTTCCGGCAACATTTGTTCCTTATGAAAAATAAAACGTTAAACAAAATAATAATCATAATAATAATTAAATATATAAATACACAAACTGTATTTAATTAGCACAAAATTTTCAATATGATTAATTAAAAGTGTTCTACGATGTTAAAGTAAGGGAAATTATTGGTTTCCAAAACACAGCAATTTTTTTAAATAAAAAATAATCACTACAGTAAAATTTTTTGAGATATGAATACAACGCATTTGTAGTTTAGAAAAAGTATTTTCATTCTCTTTTTGAAAAAAATCAGTTAAATTCTTAATCAGGAAACTTTTATGGCTAGTGCCCTCCTCAGACAACCTTAAAAAAGAACCAATTTTACAAAGTTTCCCTTACAATATCAGGAAAAGAAAATCGAAGGAAAGTAATGCTTGCAGTATGTAGAACATACCAAGATGACATTTAAAGAGTGTTCTCATTAAAAATAGGTACCAATGATTAAAATGGAAGTGTCCGATTTGAGTCTACAAAGACGAATAACATTATTTTGATTACTTTGACTAGGACAAAGTGATATATCCATTGCATATTGTTAAGTTTATTGTTACTGCGCACCCTAAATTGTGACCACCAATAATCTCAGATAACGTAAACGGATTAGTGATTCAGGTCCCATAAAGGAAGAAGTAAATGGAGACACTATAGTTGTAGAGCATTTAGCAGCAATATCTGCCGCAGTGCAACTTTGAATGTCCATATGATTAAGAACCGCAGAGAAAAGTATTCTGCTTCCCATATGTGGGATTTAGATCTTCTCTCAGTATAAAAAAAATCTCACAAAAGAGGATTGCGTGATATTTCTGACTGAAGATTTTTAAAAGAACCCAGTGAGTATAAAATCAATGTCACGCCGAAACTTCTTTTGTAGTATGTAGGGAAGGCCCTCCCATATAGCAGTAAGTCCTACTGATAAAGATGAGCAAAAACAATGTAATCGAAGAAGTACACGTAAAAAAGGCAAATGAAGAAAATATTCACAACGTGTTTTACTCCTAAGCAATCGCCAAACACCTTTTTAGTAGACACCATGCGAAACGTAAAAATGTTGAGAAATATTACTGTCGGTGCAGGTCTTAAAAAAACTGGAGAATGGATTTAAAGAGGAACGATTCTTTTTATGACAAGATCCCCAAGGAAAAAGTTTACCTGGATTTTCAAAAGATACTTTTTTAACCAAGACCTTACGTATGCAAAAACAATGGGGAAGGATGAGAGCTGGATAGTTTTCGTTTAGAAGGTTGAATTTAAAGAAATCATAAAGGTCTTGTGAATCCGTATTTAGAATTGTATTTCAGTATTAGATTTAATGATAAATTAGAAAGAAAAAAGCCATCTATTTCAAATAAAATTTCTGAAAGTAGACATATCATAGTGTTTAACAAAATTTTCTCAGTTAAGTTATTTTACAAAGAGTCACAGCAGTGATTTCATCATGAAAGACTACTGAAATCTTTCTCAAAACTTCTTTGCATTTATTTCACGGTCAAACACCATTTCTAGTGCTCAATATATTCTTCAGATTAACTTATAAATGATTACTTGTAATGTTTAGAAACATTTTTAAACTTAATTGAACGAACGATGCATGGGTTCAATAAAATTTCGTATTATTAGTACGCAACTCTTTTTAAATCGAAATAATGAATTATATTGTAAAAATATACGTACTTCAACAGCTTTCTTCGATGTTTCTTCCAATTTCTTAGGCTCTGTGAAATCTAGAGATGATGCATTAATTTCGGTCTGAATTCTCAAAAATTCTTCCGGCAACATTTGTTCCTTATGAAAAATAAAACGTTAAACAAAATAATAATCATAATAAAATTAAATATATAAATACACAAACTGTATTTAATTAGCACAAAATTTTCAATATGATTAATTAAAAGTGTTCTACGATGTTAAAGTAAGGGAAATTATTGGTTTCCAAAACACAGCAATTTTTTTAAATAAAAAATAATCACTACAGTAAAATTTTTTGAGATATGAATACAACGCATTTGTAGTTTAGAAAAAAGTATTTTCATTCTCTTTTTGAAAAAAATCAGTTAAATTCTTAATCAGGAAACTTTTATGGCTAGTGCCCTCCTCAGACAACCTTAAAAAAGAACCAATTTTACAAAGTTTCCCTTACAATATCAGGAAAAGAAAATCGAAGGAAAGTAATGCTTGCAGTATGTAGAACATACCAAGATGACATTTAAAGAGTGTTCTCATTAAAAATAGGTACCAATGATTAAAATGGAAGTGTCCGATTTGAGTCTACAAAGACGAATAACATTATTTTGATTACTTTGACTAGGACAAAGTGATATATCCATTGCATATTGTTAAGTTTATTGTTACTGCGCACCCTAAATTGTGACCACCAATAATCTCAGATAACGTAAACGGATGAGTGTTTCAGGTCCCATAAAGGAAGAAGTAAATGGAGACACTATAGTTGTAGAGCATTTAGCAGCAATATCTGCCGCAGTGCAACTTTGAATGGCCATATGATTAAGAACCGCAGAGAAAAGTATTCTGCTTCCCATATGTGGGATTTAGATCTTCTCTCAGTATAAAAAAAATCTCACAAAAGAGGATTGCGTGATATTTCTGACTGAAGATTTTTAAAAGAACCCAGTGAGTATAAAATCAATGTCACGCCGAAACTTCTTTTGTAGTATGTAGGGAAGGCCCTCCCATATAGCAGTAAGTCCTACTGATAAAGATGAGCAAAAACAATGTAATCGAAGAAGTACACGTAAAAAAGGCAAATGAAGAAAATATTCACAACGTGTTTTACTCCTAAGCAATCGCAAACACCTTTTTAGTAGACACCATGCGAAACGTAAAAATGTTGAGAAATATTACTGTCGGTGCAGGTCTTAAAAAAACTGGAGAATGGATTTAAAGAGGAACGATTCTTTTATGACAAGATCCCAAGGAAAAAGTTTACCTGGATTTTCAAAAGATACTTTTTTAACCAAGACCTTACGTATGCAAAAACAATGGGGAAGGATGAGAGCTGGATAGTTTTCGTTTAGAAGGTTGAATTTAAAGAAATCATAAAGGTCTTGTGAATCCGTATTTAGAATTGTATTTCAGTATTAGATTTAATGATAAATTAGAAAGAAAAAAGCCATCTATTTCAAATAAAATTTCTGAAAGTAGACATATCATAGTGTTTAACAAAATTTTCTCAGTTAAGTTATTTTACAAAAGTCACAGCAGTGATTTCATCATGAAAGACTACTGAAATCTTTCTCAAAACTTCTTTGCATTTATTTCACGGTCAAACACCATTTCTAGTGCTCAATATATTCTTCAGATTAACTTATAAATGATTACTTGTAATGTTTAGAAACATTTTTAAAACTTAATTGAACGAACGATGCATGGTTCAATAAAATTTCGTATTATTAGTACGCAACTCTTTTAAATCGAAATAATGAATTATATGTTAAAAATATACGTACTTCAACAGCTTTCTTCGATGTTTCTTCCAATTTCTTAGCTCTGTGAAATCTAGAGATGATGCATTAATTTCGGTCTGAATTCTCAAAATTCTTCCGGCAACATTTGTTCCTTATGAAAAATAAAACGTTAAACAAAATAATAATCATAATAAAATTAAATATATAAATACACAAACTGTATTTAATTAGCACAAAATTTTCAATATGATTAATTAAAAGTGTTCTACGATGTTAAAGTAAGGGAAATTATTGGTTTCCAAAACAGCAATTTTTTTAAATAAAAAATAATCACTACAGTAAAATTTTTTGAGATATGAATACAACGCATTTGTAGTTTAGAAAAAGTATTTTCATTCTCTTTTGAAAAAAATCAGTTAAATTCTTAATCAGGAAACTTTTATGGCTAGTGCCTCTCAGACAACCTTTAAAAAGAACCAATTTTACAAAGTTTCCCTTACAATATCAGGAAAAGAAAATCGAAGGAAAGTAATGCTTGCAGTATGTAGAAATACCAAGATGACATTTAAAGAGTGTTCTCA
>BMAO01010893.1:0-56112 GCA_019973975.1 Trichonephila clavata
ACAGAGTCCATGCCGAATGATTATGCTGCAAGTAAAAAATCATCCCTTGATAGCCCGTTTGTCTTGGGCGCTCTCAGCAAAATTAAATTCCTAAGTACAATTTCGCATCGTCAGAGCTCAGATGCCTCCCTCTGGGGAAGAAACTGGGTGTCAAAATTACTTTCGGCGATTGGTATCGCCTATATGGTGCCACAGTAAAAAGTGATACCAGCTCCTGGGGAATGTACTAGGTCTGTAAAGATAAAATACCAACCCGCAGCCCCATTAGAAGGGAAATTTTTTTTTATAATATACATTATATTAATTAAATATCTCATTAAACTTCAAATAATTTTCTTAAATATCTTTTTCTTTCTGAAAGGTGTTTCAAAATTGGCTTGATGAAAGGAAATTATCCTGCACTTAATAAAGTGAAATATTTCTACTTAGAAGTACAACTCTAGTATATCAGTTTGTTGTACGACTGTTCAAAAATTCATAGAAAATCTGCATATAAATTAAGAAATCCATCACAAAAAAGAGTATTCAAACACTAAAAACATTCGTGACTGTTATTATACTTTTAGAAATTGGATATTTCTTGTTTTCAGAGACAAACTTTTGTGGGAAAATATTGTAATTAATATTAACAAATGTTAATATTCAGAGTTTTGGAGATACTCTTTGAAGATATTCTGTTTTACATATTGCTATACCTATTTTATGATCATCTAGGGACAATTAGAACGTTCAGGTAGTGTCAAATGTTTTTAAGTTGTATTTGATATTTTTATACAATGTCAGAGTTATTGCCTATATAATGAGGTTCTATGAAAGAAAAATTGTTGTACAAATCTTACAAATGGTGTACGCGCGAATATCTAAAAACTATTTAAAGTAAGGACTTCCAGTACAGGGAAAATGCATTATCATTGTAGTTTGTGTGTTTTAATATTAATTAATGTTTGAATGTTCAAAGTATTAAGACTACGTTTGTGTGTGTATTTGAAAATTATTTCATATATTATATTCATAGATGCTAATATATCGTCGATTAGTTTTAATGAACTTAAAAAATTTATTATAAACTCGTGGGGACATTGAAAATAATGTAGAAAATTTTAGCAAAAACAAAAAAACCAAAAAAAAACCTTTTATCTTTGTAAAATAAAAAAGGCGAAATTTCAGTAGTTAAATGATATAAATAATCTCTGTAAGAGATTTGGCTACAAGTGTAACCACAACCATAAAAAAAAAAAGAGTCAATGAATAATTTATAAAATAATTCTCTCCAAAAAATCATTAACCCTTAATTAACCCAGCACCTTTTTTTCAATTTTTTTTTATTTAAGGGTTTATAAAATATCTTTTGTGCATATTATAAAACAGTTACTATTAAACAAAGAAATTTTACCATGAAAAATAAAGCTAACTTTGATAAAAAATTTAAAAATTTAATTTTTTAAAAAAATTTTAACGATTTTTAAATTTCTTCTTCTTTTACAATTACTTTTGTTTTCACACCAAAAAATTTTTTTAGGCTTATAAGACTATTAGCAATAACTTTAGGAATCTATTTTGCAATAAACAAATTAGTTTTGGAAAAAAAAATTAAAATGTATACAACAACGGAAAAAAGGCTAAAAAAGCATGATTTCTGCTACATTTTCTTTTATAAAATTTTTTCTAATCAAAATATTGAAAAATGGATCACTAATTTTCTTAAGTACATTGTAATAAACATACAGACCAAAAATTCAAGTTGTTTCATAAATATCTGTAGAAGTTTTGTACTTTTAAATATTGTGTTTTCATGAAAAAACTCAAACTGAGAAAACGCAATTTGAAGAATACAAATCAATAAATAAATATCAAAACAATATCTAAATTTTGTAATAGTTGTTAATATATTGTATAGATATATACCATTAAAATAAGGCATAAAACAGTTCAATTTCAAAACATTAAACAAAAATATAAGCTTTTTATAAAAAGCCTGTCTGACCTCAAAATTACGAAAAATAGGAAATATCATTATCTGACTAATTTTTGCAAGAAACATATATTAAATATATTCAAAAATAAATGAAATACATAAAATAAATAAAATGAAAGTATATGAAATGTACAATAGAGAAAATTTAAAAACTTTGAAATTAATTTGCTATTTAATTCAATATCTAATATAAAATAAAGTAAAACATGTTAAATCTAAAATTCACTATTTTTCCAAAACAGTTTTGTTTTAAAATTGGTCTGCGCCATAAGTCATTCCTTCTCTTCGCTTAGCTAATAATTCTTTTCTATATATAGCTTTTTTAATAAGCTTAAGAGCCAGCTTATTACTGGTATTTTGACGACGTTTTCTAAATTGTCGTTTTCGACAATCTAAGATAGTAGCAAGTTGTTTGGTAGAACCTCCAGTAGCTACACCTAATACTTTCTGTGTTTCTACTATGGTACGTACCGTACCCTTATTGAATTCACAGACAGCTTCTGTTACTGCCCGGTTAACGCGTCTTTTATTCACAAAAATTTCCTTTGGACACTTTGCCCAAATCATGCTATGCAAACTTTCGTTGCATTTTGCGTTCCGCATCGAATACACCTTTCTAACAATTCATTAGATGCAAGTCTTTGGTAAATTGGAAGAATTTTTGGAAGGAACTTTTCATTTATTGGTGTTCCTACATTTAATTTATGATTTCTTCTTGGTTTTGCACCGTTAGCAATCGCAGATTGGTAGAAACACCAAGAGTTTGCTCCTGCAGGACACTTTGAATGCTGAGGTTTAGCATCTGTAGAAATGCTATGCAACAAGGTAGCATATATTGCTGTTTTCATAGCTTTCACATCCCCTTTGTTTCTCAAAATAGCCTTTTGGTAGTAAGTGGTTAATTTCTTAATTGTAGCTTCTTTCAAACTACCATGAGCTTTACCACCTAAAGAAATACCTTGAGCACGACAATCTTTAACAGTAGATCTTAAAGCTGTTCCTAACCGCTTACTGACATGATTTATGCATTCTTCCTTTTTTATCCCAACATCCGGTCCGTACACTTTTTTTTCAACCAAGTTATGAAATGTCTTACAGTCAACATCGGATAAAACTGTGATATAACGAAATCCGAGTGATGTGGATCTTTTCCATAAAGTTAATGCAGCTTCCATTTCCATCGATGTAGATGAGCCAAAGTGGTTTATATCACATTCGCTTTTATGTCCTTCATACCATATGCTGAATTCAGCACTTGACTCGCCTAACTTATTTTTTGCCACAGAGCAATGACGACACACCTTACTCATCACTTCAAAGTCAACGACATAACCGGTGAGCATATCTATAACACACCCTACACCGATGAGTGAGGAGTGACCACGCGTTAACCACGTGCCATCAAAACTAACACTTAGGTCTGTGATTTCAGCAGAACTATGACCTTCATTCTTGCACGCATCTTTAATCTCTCTGTGGGTTTCCGCAAATATGTTTTCAGATGCCAGAGTGTATGCGTTATCCAGCCTTCTTGCACACTTCCCATATGTAGTTGATGAAAAAGGATCCATATTCATCACCATACAAAACTTTTCTATGGCTGAATAACCTTTCCCAATGTGTGAAAAGGCTTGAGTTATTCTCAAATTCACATCATGGCTGGTAGGACCAGACTTTAGAGAAGTACTTACAACAGTTTTGTTTTCATCACAGTTGCTACACAATAGTTTTAAATTGTATGAAAATCCCAACTTGGCTCCAAGCTCCAGTTTCAAACCTTGTTTTTCACAATATTGGCATTTGCACTTAAAAGTAGATTATTAACTTGGTTGAAGTCCACCAATATATAATGTCCAACAGCAGAGGTATCCTTTTTTACCTCAGTATTTAATTTTTCAAGGCATACATTTGATACTAATGAATCTTTAATCACTTCACAGTCAACATTCTCTTTACGCCATCGCTTTTCATTCATTTGCGAAGCATGCAATGAACGCAAAAGGCATATTAGTGATAATAACTAATAAAACTAAAAGAATGAATGAATTATGATTGAAATAGCATTAAAAATGCTTTTTTAAGTTTCAATGAAGTAAAAAAGTAATCAAACTAAAAAGCACATAGCAAGCAAAAAATGGCAAACCTAATGTAAACAAACAACTTGGCTGATAGTTACAGTTACAGCTTAAAGCGTTCTTCTTCTGTGTAGTTTTTTATATAAAATATTGGATTTATTTTCAAGTAAAAAAGTGTAAACATCGAGGGGGCGTGGCATTTAAACAGCTGTCAAAATATTTAAAATACATTTTACTACATTTAAAATAATCAGATCGTTTCAAGGCACAGTTGTGCTAGAGGTATCAAACTACATTTTAAAGTAAAAATTGAAAAATCGATATTTTCATCGATTTTCGGCTTTTGAAAGGTGCCAAGTCCCCTTAACTGCCACCAGCGTACATATCCGTCTCACTCAATCAATACGTTGAGCATTTCGGACGTATATATACGTCTTTCCGATATACTACTCTTTTCTTTGCGCAGTTATCGGTAAAACTATTCCAAAGGCTTTGGAATGCAATAAAGTGACTATGACAGTATTTGCGAAGGATTTACTTAGTTCAGAGAAAAATTTGCTTATTTGACCCTTTTCTTCCCCCCACCCTAATATATCGCATATAGGTGCCTACGTGAAAAACGGTGGCACTTTGGAGCGAATCATGTAACTTTTAATCGGCAGTTAAGGGGTTAATGAAAAAGATTTTCTCTCTCTTCTCGCTATACATTTAAAATAAAGATATACTTGAATTGTGAAATGTGTGAAAACTTTTAAGAAAAGTTTACCTATATTTAGATCGTTAATATTTATATGTTGTGTTAAAATTCTTTGCTTTCAGCTTTGCATAGGAATTGTCATGTGTGTTTGCGTGAGGAACAAATGTTAAAGAAATTCATCATTCATTTTAATTTCAAAGAGCAGTAGAATTAAAAGTTTTTGAAATCGATGTTCATAATTAATACAGTAAATAAAATTTCGAAGTTTGTGAAATCCTGCACAATTCTAACTAATTTTTTTTAAAAAATTAACACATCCTTCCTTCAATAATTTTTGTATGGCTTGTAGATCAGCATCGATAAGGGCTCAGTTGAAATGGGAATAAATTAAATTTAATTCATGAATTTTTTAAAAATGTTTTGGAAACTTTCAAACTGTTTTGCTTGTAGCTTTTTTAAATTTTTTACTTCTTTATTTTAAATGACATTCAATCAGCAATATCAGTATTTTTCAATTATCTCATGTTTTGATGGCAACAAAGTATTTTATGATAAGAATATTTTTTTTTTATCCGAAAAGAAGTTTCTGTTTGGAATTATTTATTTTTATAATCCGAAGTGCGTTACACTTGTTTGTTTCTTGTTTTCTGAACGGTACAGCATATTCCAAATAAATATGAATATTGAAAAATTTGCCCTACATAAATTATATTCATATAAATTGATTAAAGGCTGATTCGTTAAAAATTACTGAACGAGTATTTTCACTGTGCCTTATTTGAAATGCATCGTTAGAAATTCTGTGTGTAACATTCTTCAACCTGTTTTTTGAATACTGCAAGCAAATGTTCCTCAGGGGATACAGTATGAATATAAAACGACAAAAATCTATCAAAAATTCAAATAAATTTTTTAGCCTCAATTATTTTTTAAATAGTTTTCTTAAATCTCACAAAATTTTAAAGCTCTAAGTAAAAAAAAATTTAAAAGTTATGAAAACTTTTAAGTTTGTCTTTATTTACATCCCAATGGCGAATAAAAACTTGAACCGGATTTATCTCAGAATGAAAGAAATAACTCATTCATCGTCATTTAAAATGTGAAGGGTTTTTTCTACTGTGTGCCTAATGCTTTGAAACTTTTTTACCTATTGATAATACTATATGTAACAAAGGTTGGTATGCAATTTTGAATGAAAGCAATACTTATTTTTTAAAAAAAGTTAAATTTAGAATTTACAATTTTTTAAAAAAAGTTTTCAGTAAGCAGTCAGAAAAAGGTATTTTACGTATATCAATCATCTAGCAGTAAACCTATACTAACTTGTGTTATATATAGCTTGACGTATTTATATAAATCAGATTTCATATGTGTACGTCAATTATTCTAGGAGGAGTGTAGCCTTTTAAAATCACTTCATAAATTTTAAAACTTTTCCTCAAAAAATTTTTTGGTTAGAATTTTGGCATTTTGAGAACAAAAACCTGTTTTACGTAATCTATGTAAACTGGTAAGAAGCAAAAAAAATTGTTAAGACCATTAAATAAAAGACATTTGTATAAATCGTATCATGTTCCCAAAACAACACTGGGAAATTAGTGAAAGAAAATATCTAAAGTTTAATGCCCAGCTTGATGTTACAAGCAGGATAATCTTTTAATATTTTTAAGGTATTTCTAAGAATTATTTTGATATAAAAACTGAAAATTTGATTTTATGCATAGAAAAAATTATTTAAAGAAATAGAAAAAAATTCGTTTTGTGTGGTTTGTAATAAGTGTATATTATTTTAAACTCACTATAATACTCTGAAAACTATTGCTAAAGTAAACTATTGCTAAAACTAAGCTCTTAAAATATTGCAATTTTTGTTTGTTTGAGTAAAAAAAAAAAAAATTAAATTCGCTGAGCAGAAATAATTCTGTATTTCAGACACACAATCATAATTTTCTTATACTTTTATGCAGTTTTGCACCTATAATTTATTTTTTAATTATTCGATGCACTTTGCATGATACAAGAGTAATTTTCTTGCATTGTAGGAAATAAAAAATATATTTAAAGTTATACCACCTGTTTATCTTTATATTTATCGTATATCATTCCGTTCTGTAGTTATACAATTTTATATATCATTTGAGAAGTGCATAGACTATTTAAGGTATTCTACTACGTTCGGAACAGGGATTTTGAAAAAACGTATAAATGAATATTTTGTTTTTATATTTAGTGTCACTTGAATTAGATTATGCATATACACAACTGTTTTAAGAATATCGATACAATAAAAATGATTTAAATGCAATTTTTCGGCAAATAAAAAAGAAAGAATAACATTCCTTCAAAACATTTTCCTTTGTGAAAATTTTTTCTTTAATAGTAATATTTTGCCTACATATAGCTGAAGTTTCTCTACAAAGCCTGAACGAAGATTTTTAAAGTGTATAATTTAAAAGTTGATTTATTCATATTTTAATGCTTCAGAGTAACGAAATTTTAACAAAAAAAGCATCGGTAATTATTTCAACTAATAATAACTCTGAAAATGATGTGAATCTTCCAAAAATCTTAGTTCAAGCTCTGTACCGAAGTCTTAACTGTAAATAGGTAAATATTATTAAAATAAGAGCCTTTTGAATAACAGGATAATTCCGTTCTGAAAATATGTTCCTCTTTCTTCATTTTTTGCCAAAAATTTCATTTAAATAATTTTCATTGTAATAATATAAAAAAATATATACGGACATTTTAATTCATATGATTCTAAATATCAAAAAAAATTATTCTCTTTTACTCTTTTTTTTTTTTTAAAAAATCCAGTTCTGAAAGTAGTTAGAACTTTAAGGTTACATCGGATTTAAATAAAAATCTAATTTCACAAAATTGAAGAAGTCTTCATTATGATGTAAAATATAATAACATCGAAATAATAAAAGATTGTAGTTATGAACATTTTCTGATTGAATGGATATCTTATTTGAATTCTAAAGCAATTTAATTTTATACTCTTATTTATTAATTTTAAAGAATTCTTTAGTTTGAATAATTTGAAATCATACATAAGTCGAATCAATACATTTAGAATTGGAATATGTAAGTGAGATGTATAAAATTATCTATAAACTACCCTCTTCATACAAAACAATATTCCGTATAAAATAAATAATTTCACGAGATAGAAAATACATTAGCAGTCATATAATAAATGTTTCATTATATTTAGATTTTATTTTGCAAGCATAAGATACTAAACTTAGAAAAATTTTTATTCATTTATTCTAAATACTTGTAAAAAAATTACAATACAATACGTGTATACAATTACAATACAATACATACATAATATTTGTAAAAAAAAAAATCTTTATAGTACTTTATATTTAAAATTAAGTAAAGATTCATTATATCCTAAATGTATCCAAGCATTAAATTAAATAAATTACCCTAATTAATTAATTGAATTTCTCTAGATAATATTTTATTTAGCAAAATAATGCATGCAACTGAATTTAACTGTGAAAAAGTGTATGAAAAATGCTAAATAAAAGATTATATATATATATATATATATTATATATATATATATATATATAATTATTTTAAAATTATCTTCAAAATCTTTGAGTTAGCTTAAATTTTTCTTACCTGTTTCTCCCAATACTTACTTTATAGCCTAAGTACTTCTTTCTGTCTTCCATATCTTGAATAACATCGGTTCGAAGCCAGGGGAATCTCCTGTTTTCATTATTTGCAGCTGCCTGTCTTTTTCTCTGTCTGGTTTCAAAACTGTCCAAATCCGATAGATCGTTAATAGCGATCACATCTTGATAGGGGCGCCTGCTCACTACGAAATCACTGTCAGGATCTATGTTGAAAATAGTCATCTTTCCGATTTTTGATCTCAATCAGCAAAAGGAGAATATGTGTTGAATAATAGCAGTGTGCTTGAAAGAAAAATAGCAAATGGAGTTTAAAAGTTTTTCAGTAAATGACGTTCGTGTAATATTTTTGGAATGATTTCAGAGTGAAAAGAAATGTGGTTTGTGCGGTAAGATTTTAATTCATTGTAATTATTTACAATTCTGTATTTCAAATGTGTTGTTCTATACAATGAAAATGATTTCCCTTTATAATGAATGACGTTCATGCCTAAGATTTTTATTTTACATTTCTAATTCTATTTTAATCCAAATCTTTGATGATAAATGTTTTTTTCTTTGCATTTATGACATTTTTCTATAATTCAATATATTCATCGATAAAATTTCACAAAATCATGCAGTTTATATGATAATAAATACAGTGGCATGTTTTCGTCTACAATTCAATTTTCTTCTTTTCATTCCTTAAATTTGAATATAGTTAAGGAAATATTAATTCGTAAGATATCTTTGTCTCCTTCAATCGATTAAGTGTTCAATGTATTTAAATTAATCTTGATTAGAATGGTCCAATGCATTTAAAGTCTAGGATTTTTAATGCAATTAATTATATCGAATTGAAAAAGAGTCAAAGAGATTTCGGTAGAAAAAATTATAATATTTCTTCTTTCATATAATACTAAGATTGAAGGAAATTATTATTTGCACACAATTGTACTATTTCTAGTTAAAAGTCCAATTCCACAATAATATTAATGAAATATTAGTGTCCTCTTTCTCTGCACAACACCTAACAGTCCATCAAATACAAGTTACTTTCTTGTATATAGTTTAAAAAAATTCTCTTTAAAACAAATATATATCCACAAACACTGCCATTGTAATTACATACCTTTCATTTAAATCAAATCAAGTAGTAAACAATATTCGAAAGAAGAACAGAGCATTGACATCAAAATCGTCTGCTCATAAAAGACTGAACCATTCTTCGATGCTGTTACAAATCATCTGATCCAAATAACTTCTCGCATTTCCATCGGCAGGGTCTTTCAGGGGAGGGGGGGGGGAGGAGAAGGGTGTAGAGCCAGCCACCTGTCGATAGTTGTCGAGCTCCAGGAGACTGTCTCTATTATTGATTCTGGCCTTTCAGTAGACGACGACGTCCGTAAATCGTCTCAGAGTGTTTGTATACAATCGATATGCTGTTATATTTCGATTACACCAGGAGACCTCTTTTTTGCTGATTCGACAAAGCGCGAGATTGCGTGATCTCATTCGGATAGGGGAAAAATATATTTGTCAGATTCTTCGTGGTTATGTGAAGGGCATTTATTTCCCGATTGATTTTACCTGGAAAAAAATGTTAAGAGCAAAAAAATCTTCTTGCTTTCGTGACTGTTTCGTCACACTGTTGGAAAACAGTCCTTATTATTCGGAATTAAAAAGAAAAGAAATCATTGCATATTTAACAAGTATTAGAATGGCAATATTTTAAATGCCTCATTGATTGCAGTGTTTTACATTTTAATGTTGTTTCTATGCCACGTGCTTATTATTACTCATATTGATCGGAGTTAATGGATAAGTTTTTATTTCAACTTTTTATCGACAAAAGGATTTAAGCTACTGCAGTAATTATCAAATCTCAATGTCCTCTCCTCAAATCATATTTAACCTCTTCAGGACCGCCGAAAGGAGAAAGAAGCGTTTCCCCAGGCCCACGCGTTCCGAGAGTATTTGCACGTTTGGAACCGGGCGAATTTCCCTTCTAAGCCTAATTTCATTTAAAGATTCATGTAAAATCTTGAATGTAATCAAATACGCTAAAATTTATATTTTACTATAATTGATAATATCTTAATATACAGTACAAACATTGTCACTATAAAAAAAAAATAATTGCAAATTTTAAGGAAAATGTTTTTATTTTAATAAAAAAGGCACTCTTTTTTCATTCTTTTTGCCATGATGATAAAAAAAAAAATTGACGCAAAACTTACAAAATACTATCTGGCAAATATCAATGGAAAAATTTACACTCTAACATAAAAATCTTTTAAATAACAGATAATGTATCGTTTTTTTTAAAAATTTTAATTGATCCTTATAATGCTTTTTGCTTTCTTAGTTTCACTTTAGTATTATGTTTTCTGTTCTTATAGTTGTGGCTATTCTAAATGCGATAGCCCCGATAAAGAATCTTTTGTTCTTACTGAATTAAAAATGAGTCACACACAGTAAGAAGTAATACTCAGTTAAAATATAAACAGAAATCCAGAGAGCAATAAATCACAAACACTTAAAGGCCTGATTCTCTCGAAAAATCTAAACATGTCAACTGTTTACATTTATAATATCCCGGATCTAATTTTAAAAAAAACTCGGGACCGAAAGCCCATATTGAAATTGAAAGTTTTGTTAAACTTTATTCGAAAAAAAATGCATCCAACCTGATCACACCGGTGTGATCATGGGCCTCAGAGAAGGGAAACAGCAATCATATATATGATACCGTGAGCTGGAGAGAGAAACGCGTGATCACATATATGTGATCACGATCCTGAATGGGTTAACTGTCATAAAAGTTATTCAATATATATGTATACTAGCCGTTACCCACCCACTTCGCTGGGTATTTCATGATGTTTTATAAATATATACTGTTTATATATGTAAGATATTGATATCTAAATCCAAGCATTAAGAATTCGATCGTATTGAAAAATATACTTATATCTGTAACTCTCACCTCTTGATAAAAAAAAAGGACAAAACTACTAATTTGTATTTTCTAATAATCTCTAAAATTGAAGTATTGAAAGTTTGCACTCTCATAACTCTATAACCGAGTACATTTCCGCAAAAACATTTTTCGATAAATCTCTGCTCCTTAAAATAAACATGCAAGCCAAATTTCAAATCTGAGCAGAAATGAACTTTTTATTATGAATACCCCACGAAATACAGTTGAGAGTCGTTCTCCAAAAAACCCGTTCTTAGCGGATTTCAATTCAACAACAACAACAAAAAATCCAAACTAAATTCCATTACTATAGACCTTATAGTTCGAAAAAAAAGGATTTTTTTTTCAATAACGTCCCAGTAACCCTGCTCCTCCCAGGAGTTGATTTCCGTAAAATACATTCTTAGTGAGTATGTGGGTCTAACATTTTAAAATCATGAATTTTTTTCTGTCACTCCTCTTGGCCCCTTTGAAACCCACCTTGGGGGTCGATTTTCGTTTTACTCTTTGTTAGAGGAACTCTATTCCGTGAAAGGAACATGCATACCAATTTTCAAGCAGGTAGATCTAACAGTTTAAAACGGAAATATTTATCTATTACGCCCCTTAGTCCCCCGAAATGAAACTTGGGGGTTGATTTTCTGGAAACCCATTTTGTAGCGGTTTCCTATTCTACGAAACGAACCTACTTACCAAATGTCAAGACTGTACGTCTAATAGTTTAAAAATGGGATAATTATCTATAACTCTCCTTGAGCCCCCGCAATGCATTTGGGGGTCTTTTTCACAAAACCCATTTTGGGAACTGTACTCTATGAAAGGAATCTGCTTACCAAATTTGAAGACCACGAGTCTAATAAATTAAAAATGAAAAAATATATATATTTATAACGCCCTTTAAGCCCTAAGCCCTTTAAGCCCTATAACGCCCTTGGGGGTCGATTTTTACGAAACCCATTTTGTGGCGTATCTCTACCCTATGAGAGGAATCTGCTTTCCAAATTTCAAGACTGTGCGTCTAATAGTTTAAAAATCGGAATAATTATTTATAACTCCCCCCCCCGGCCCGCAATAGCCCCTTGGGGGTCAATTTTCCGAAAACCCATTTTGTAGCGGATATTTACTCCATGAAAGAAACATGCATACCAATTTTCAAGCAGGTAGGTCAAGTAGTTTAAAAACGGAAATATTTATCTATTACGTCCCTTTATCCACCGCAACGCCACTTGGGGTCGGCTATTTTTACAAAACCCATCTTGTAGATGATCTGTACTCTATGAAAGGAATCTATTTATCAAATATAAGGACTGTGTGTCTAATAGTTTAAAAGTGGAAATTATTACCTATAACGCTCCCTAATCCCCCGCAACGCCACTTGGGGGTCGATTTTCACCAAACTCATTTTGTAGCAGATCTCTTCTCTATGAAAGGTGTCTGCTTACCCAATTTCAAGATTGTACGTCGAGTAGTTTAAAAATTGAATCATTTATTTATAACGCCCCTTAACCCCCGTAACGCCCCTTGTGTTTCAAATTTCGCAAAATTCATTCTTGGAGGACCTCTACTCTATAAAGAAGCATGTTTACCATATTTCCAGTTTGTAGGTTGAATAGTTCCGGAGATACGTGATAAATCAGTCAATCAGTGAGTCGCTTTTCTCCTTTATATATATAGATATAAACTTCTCTTATATTTGTCTGCAACATAAAAGTTATTTCTTTAATTTTCATTCGCATTTGCTACTTTACATTGTTATTTTTCTCATATTATTAAAGTATTATACCTACAACTCAATACATAAGATAAAAAACTGTAATCAGTTTATGTTTAAATAAAAGCCCCTATATAATACATGCAATTAAATTATTACATACTGGAACTGTGCTGATGAATTAATAACAGGATGCGATAATTTATAAACAGTTGGCTTTAAGAGTATCAATTAACTACTTTTAATCCCTACTTTCATTTATCTTAATTAGATGAGTAAAATTCGTCTTTTTAATATTTTCTAGATCTAACTATTTATTTTTATGAGCCAAAAATTGATTAATACCCTGATGAGAAACTGAACCCACAACACACATTTATTTAGAATTTAATCTAGAGAATAAACTTTACTTATAAAAGTAATTCTATAAGAGCTCTAAAAACCCCCCTCCCATTTGCATTACCTTATGTAAAGAGGAAAACCCTTTTTTATTATCATCTTTATTGAAATTATTTACTAAGATAACAAACGATTTTTAAAGTTTTATCAAAATTTTGTTTATAGTGCTTAAACTTATCTTGCTGGGTATAAAAACAGGTGTTATTCAAATCGCCAAACAATATACAAAAACGAAAAGATAATATTTTGGAACAAACGCTTTTTTTTTCTTTCGTAATCTTCGAAATGTAACAAAAAAAAATAATAAAAAGAAACTATTCCTTTAGCCTTTTCTTTTTTCACGTAATTTTCACTGTTCTTTTCTTCCCGACTTTCTTAATCTATAGAAGTCTTGGTTCTGGTGCAGTGTGTTTTTATCCCCTAATATATATATATTTTTCTGTTAAAGTCTCCTTTGGATTTTCTTTTAGGTATTCTTCAGAGAGTATACTGTTGTACTCTCTAAATATTTTTGAGCTCATTAAATTTTTTGAAAAATATTTCATGTTTTTTTAAATAAGTTAATTTTTTATATAAATTGTATTCATTATATTTTAACTATTTCTTTTGTTAATTTTCCTTTAATTTTAACTGTATTTTTTTTATGCATCTTAACCTACTGTAGGCTGATAATAGTCAAAAGATTTTGAATTGTTAGAAACAGATTTTTGTGAGTACATTGACCGTATATTTCCAAATACAATTCAATCCGTATATAAGTCTAGAATATGTGAGTGTGTTGTTTTTTTCCAAATAGTTACCCAGAATTCAAAACCCATATATAAACCAAACTGAAAAAAAATATTCCTATTATTTTCAAATATGACACCATGAGGACAAAAATGTTGTCAAATAGGTGAAATATTTTCCAGTGAAATCGCTGTAAAGTAAAACGCCAGACGCTGGAGGCTTTTTTTTATAACTCTAACTGAAGCTAATATTATTTCCCATTAATTTGTTATTTTGTACTCTGACTGTAATGTTTATACTTTCTGCACTATTTTTCTTAAGAAAATGAGCAGAAAAACAAATTATATTCATGATCGCGGACCTGTGCTTCATGCCCTGGAGGAAAAACTCGCTGCATGACAATCCCATTCCAATTCATTCACACATTCAAATGAATACATAAGAATTTTATGAACTATTCGGAAACTAGGACTCAGACACTAATTTTGAAAGATTTATGTGTCTTTTTTCCCCTTTTACAATAAAAATTTCACTCTAAACACCCAAAAATTTAAGATCAAATCGCTAGCACATATCTAACGGAAAATGCTTCAAAAATTGTTTTTCCTAAGCTACGTATTTTCCAAGATTAGCGTTTGTAAACCGATTCTCTTGTTTTAACTTTAAAAAAGCCAAAAATTATTGGCTCACACACGGAAAAATATTTGATAATTGTTTCATAAAACATAAAGGATTTAAATTTCAGTCATTCTTTATATAAATAGATTTTAGAGGTGAAAAAAGTAAAAATATCGTAATAAAGATTCTATTTTATGGATTATTTATTTTTAATTCAGGAATAATATATTTGACAGAAACCTATTTAATAAAATCATGTAATAAAATCTGAATGTTCCGGAAGTTTTATTAGGAATAATAATATACTTTTTATTTAATGATAAAATGCAATAATAATTAACTTAATGTAATAATGTACTGATTATATATTTAAAGCTATTTTAATTATGTTTGTAAATTATTACTTCTTATTTGAATTATTTTGACTTAAGGGACGGCGTGTCTTGAGTTCGAGCCTTAATGTCACTAAAGATCTATTATGAGGAGCTGATACTCGTTAAATCTGTCCTCTGTCTGTTAAAGCCCTCCTATTGGTATAGTGTGGTAGTTTGGAGAGGGATAGTACCACACACAGCTCAAGTGCCGTCTTCAAACGAGGTTCAAAATGACGAGGTCCGCCAACAGTATATTCCAGATATTGCACTTTATGGTATGACGTTAATAAATACTTTCATTCTCTCTTTCTCTCTCTCAGTGGTGTAGCAGCCCATGGTGGACCAAGGCCTTTTGTGTTTATCTCAGTTTTTCGTGACTCTGGACGCTGAGGTGCATTAGCAGGTTTTACGGTCAAGTGGTCAGTATGACACGAAAGCAAGCTTGATACTCATTTATCGACCCACTGAAAGGATGAGTCGATCTTGCGCAGCCCGGGATTTGAACTCTGGACCTGTGGCTTGGAAGAGCGATATACTATCACTCGGCCACTGGGCCTATACCATTCATTCCCTGATTTGAATTATCTTGATTTAGATATTTTTTTTACTGGTCATGAATTATAAATACTTTTTTTTATTTCTAATGGGCTGCGAATTGGTGTTTTACCATTGCAGACCTAGTACGTTCCGCGGAAGCTGGTATCTCTTTTTAGAGCGGCATCATATAGGCGGGTACCAATCACCGCAGGTAATTTTGACGCCCAGTTTCCTTCCAAGAGGGAGGCACCTGAGCCCTGACGATGCGAAATTGTACTTAGGAATTTAATTTTGCTGTGAGCACCCAAGCCAAACGGGCTATCAAGGATCATTTTTTTACATGCCGCATAATCATACGACATGGACTCGGTTGATTTTCTGCATTATGAAAATCCACCGACTTGGGCCCCGGTCGAATCCGCAACCTTGGGTACGGAAGGCCAGCGACAAACCAAGCACACTACCCAGACGGCTTAGTAATAAATATTTGAAACTAGAAACTTAATTCAAACTTTAAATTTCCCTCTTCTAGTTTTCTTACTCACATAGATGCGTTCGTTTTCACAAGAAAAACAAAACAAAAATACATAAAAGCAAAAATTGTTCTTTTCAAAAATCTCATCTGAACATTAAAATAATATTTTAACCAAATTTATATATATATAATCAATAAATCCTAACCTTCTTTATTTCAATGCGTGACTTATAAACCATTCATTACTAATACATGAAAGATAATGAAATAAAAACCCGTAACCACACACACATAACCACAACAGGTTGTTCATTATTCATAACAGACATGAAAGACTTAACAATAACGACTACATACTAACTTATAAAATTATTATTATAGAATATAACAAATTAATGGAAAACGAATGTGAGTAGGAAAACATAAAAGAGAGTGTCCAAAATGTGCGTGCAACAGGTGTTGATAGAGTTGTCATGGTAACCTAGCACAACAAATATCAATGAAATGTAGTAAAAATTGCTGAAGCGTGTACACACACACAAAAACAGGTCAATCACTATGATGAGAGGACCCTTTTATATTAACTTTCAAATTATTTTTGTAAATATGCTTGATGTTCTCGATATATCAATCATTTTGATTTATTATTAGTTAGTTTAAGACCCATGTATTCAATATGAAATATGTAAAACATTTAAAATTGAATATAGTATTGATATGACATTTAAGTTAGATTATCAGTGTTTTAAATTAATAAAAAAGTAATGTTACATTAGGATATTATGATCAATTTTTATTTTGCTTTAATTTAATGAGCTTATATTGCATGCAAGATATTTGCAAAACACAGTTAAAAACAATTTTTTTTATAATGGAGATAAATAAGAATAAATTTGTCTCATTTAGAAATTATAAAGTTTTTAAATAATACCTTATTAGCTTTTAATTAATTCGACAAAATTAAAATTATTTTATTGAATTTGTAGCATAAAAATTTCATTTTCAATCATGATAATATAAATTCAGATGTCTACTAGAAATCAGACATCACTTTAAGAAGAAAACTGAAATGCAATATTACAAATGCTCATTACATGAGTTAAAAACTATATAAATAGAGCTCTAAAACTTGGAAGAATTCTTGAGAATTTTAGTTTCATCCTTAATTGCGAATGTAATATATACCCCTGAAGAGTCAGTTTCAGCAAAATCCGATTCCTAAACGTTGCTTGAAAATTCCTCAAACGTAACTCTTGAAAGTAAATGATACGTTTTTCTCTTTGTAATATAAAATTTGGACATTTGTACTGCTTAAACATCGTGAAATAGTTGTTCCAACTAATTGATTGCATTTTTACGTCTCTTTAAATCCCTACTTCCGGTTTAGAAAACTCAATTTCCGGTTTACTAAATTTGTTATAACACTTTACTTATAATTATCGTAGAAACAAAAATAAATCGTATTTAGAATTGTAAATATAAGGACTATTAAATAAAAATAAAAATAAAATTCGAAACTTTTCTCTCAAATGAGGAATTTTCAAAATATGCTTCAAAAATAAACACACGAAAAGTTTTAAAAAAAGACCGTTCTTTTTACACTATTTGAAGGATAACTTTTATTAAAAAAAATACACCTGAAGTTTAAAATCGTAGTTTCAAAATCAAAGTATGAAATAAATAAAAGTACAAATAGTAAAAAATATTCACCGGCATATGTTCCATCAAATGTTAAAGTTTTGTACAATAACTTATTGGATTGTGAATAGTGGGTAGTTTTTATACTTCTAAATTTTCCATAGTATACTTTTGCTTGATTTACGTCTAACTCGAGCCGTATTTTTTGCTACTGGGGACCAATTTAATAATTTTGAATCTAAATCGAATAGAAACATAAATCTGAACTTGAACTTGAATTTTCCAATTAACACATTATTATTGGAAAATAGAATTTTGTGGGATTTACAAGGCATGTCACAGCTTGTTGTGTTTTTAGATAGTAATTTTTTACTTGCCCAGTACAACTCTTAAATGTATGTTTTCAGATTACGTGATTAATTTTTTAAAAAAAATTCTGACTTTTAACTTGATTTTATTCTTAAATAACTTTGCCATAGAATAGTCTTTAAACATTTTTATAAAACAGCCCAACTGAATTTTTCATCCAGCTTCCAAAGCATATTTATATTTTAGATTCTGGTAATCTAATGCATGCACACGAGGATATATATATATATATATATATATATATATTTATATATATATATATACAGTAGACTCTCAATAATTCAAACCTTCGATAATACGAACCTCTCGATAATGCGAAGTATATCCCCAGTCCCTCAAAAAAACTCTTGATATTTCGAACTAAAACAATACGTTTTGGTACACTCGATATTTCGAAGTAAAATCTGTGGCTGGCCAGACTACACTACGTGATAATTCAAAGTGATCTTATAAAACTCTCGACAATTCGAACACTCACTATCATGTACAATCCTGTAAAAAACAGATTTGAGCTTACAAGTTTTACCTGTAACAAAGGCCCTTTGATGACCTTTTGTCTCTACCCCTTTTAAGTATTTCCCGGTTCCTCTGACGAAAAGACACTTTATTGCCTTCATTCTTCAAGTGGACTATATACCAACCGCACCTGTTGTCAGCCGTCCATGTGTTTCGTTTAAACACGTGGCCTTGCTACACATGTGTTCAGAAAGGATGATCTGCTCCACTATTGTGAAGAAAAGAAGTTTAGGAATGTGCATGAATATATTGAATGTATTCTTTTAATACAAGACTTTTAACTTTCGTATAATACGTACTTTTTAAAAATACTTTAAAATAATTTTATACATATGCGCAAAATTGTTATATGAAAAATTTCAAATTTAAATGTGTTAGAGAAAAAGTTCTCTTCGAGTATTTTGGGAGTTTTCTTCCTACCCTCTTGATTATTCGAATTCTTGATAATTTGAAGTTTTTCATTGATCCCTCCAACTTCGAATTATCGAGAGGCGACTGTATATATGAATGTATATCAGTCGAGTATGTATATACCCCAGAGGTAACATAAAGTGTCTTTTGGTGACATACCATAAAAAAAACTTGAATTCTGAGAGTTTTTTTACTTTCCCTACTTCCAAATGTGGTGGTGGTTACCAAGTGGACCAAGGGGCCGCGAAGTCTTAAATTTTGTTGTTTGTTTCTGTTGAGTCATAAGTTAGAACCTTGTTGCCACTAAGAGTTTTGCCAATGTATTTTAAATATCTCGAGGTTTCTCAGTTTGGTATGGTGTCGTATTAGCTCAGGCATCGTCTTCGTCATTTGACCGAAGCTAAAAATTGCGAGATTCGTCGCCAATAGCTTTGATGCTGCTTCGAAGTTATATATCAATAGCACAATAAATCACTTCTTTACCATGCCATGAGAGAAATTTTAAGCCCATTCCATTTAAAATTTAGTACCTACCCTTTCTCCTATTAGTTTGTTAAAATCGAAAACAAAACTCCTAACCTTAATATAGTACCAGCAATGAAAGAAATTATCTGAAATACACAAAGATTTCTTGAATCTATTTTGAACTGAAATTTATTCAAAGGTTTTTAAGAAAATTAAGTTTTCAGTCAAAGCATACAAAAGATTACCAATAATGGTTATCTATCGTTTGTGTAAAAAATCCTTTGGGAAATTTGAAATCGTTCTACGAAAGAACAATTTACATTTGCTCAAATACTCAAAAGAACGGTTGGAAAAACCATTCATTTCCAGAAGTTAGAGTAATACAGATTCTAAATGAAAAACTTTTGGGATTCCCTATCAAGTCACATTCTGAAAGCGCGTGGTTTACACTTGCTAATTTTTTTCTTTTAAAAAACAGATATGAAAGGAAATCAATGAGGAAATAAGTTGATAACACTTTGATATGATAGATATATAATTCAGAATTGGGTTTAAGCATATTAGAGAGTTTAATTGGTTAATGTTAGGCGGAATACCAACATGGTCTTCAGGTAAAGGATTTTATTCTATTGACTATATTTTACTTTCTCTTAGCAAAATAAATATTCGATTCAATTTTTTTTTAAAAATGATTGAAAAACTTTTCTCTTTTGATAATTTTATCGTTTTTAATGAGTTATCTTTATTACTTCTAATCCACTTTATATAGAATAGTTTTATCATTCGGTATTTTTTCTTTTTTCTTTTGTATATTGTACATTAAATGAAAATTTTCGATTTCCGTCATCAACTCAGACCCATATTACTAATTTCTGCTGGTAGTAATTTGATATTTTTGACCATTTATGATTATTTAATTTATTGAATTATAGTATAATATGTATAAAAAAAAATCCTAAATTATACACTATTTGTTTGTTGAGGTTTCGCTGCATTGTATCTTAATATACTGCTTATTTGCATATATGCTGTAGATTTCTTTTTGTTTGAAGTCTTCTGTGACCAGGGTAGCATAGCGGCCAAGGTAACAGACACGTGGTCGGCGTGTCATGAGTTCGAGCCTGGTACCGCTTAAAGTAAACGACTACGCAAAAATTGTAAATTTTGCCAAAATTTGTCTTTTTTATAATTTTTATGGCCATCTTGTTAGTTTTATACAAATACCAAACTTATTATTTTCCGTTCATTAGAATAAAAACTACAAGTGTTTTCGAAAAAGTAAGAGCCATTATCTTAAGCAAGATGTTATACTTTAAAACGCGTTTTACTGGAATTGTGTGTGTTTTTTAATGGTCAAACGGGGACAGCGATTGCTCAAAAAGTATTAAAAATAATTAACTGAAATTTTTTTTTGTATCTTCTGTATAATAGAAGTGTTTTAACCTTCAGATTTATCGATCACTGTTTTCTTAAGCGATTTCATATATTAACAAAACTAAAGTGCTCTAGCTTTTGTAAAAATTAAAATATCTCTTATTCTGAAGGTCATTTCAAAAATGAATAACATAGCAACACATCAACAGTAAAAAATTGAAAATATGTTGATATTCTTTTGGTACAGAATGAGCCGCGTTTATGTTATTTTTTATATTTTTTTGTCAATTTTTACCCATTTCTTCCCATTTCAGTAATAATAATTTCTTTTTTCTATTCTTAATTTTAGCATATTTTTCTTAAAATGTACCAAACAAATCTAAAAACAACAACAACAAAATCTCCATTTTTTTTTTTTTTAAAGTTTTCGCAAGTAGTAGGATACCTTAAGACCCGCCTTGCGGAGGGGGACGATGCAGATTAAATATGTGGAGACTCAAACGTCCTCTCTTTGGTGTGATGTGGAAGCTTGGTGAAAAGAGTGCCAACACACTGTACAGGTTTCTTGCTCGTCACTTGACAATGGTTGAAAATTACGAGATTCGTCGCCAATATCCTTGGGGAGTTTTATAGTACAAAGAACACTCAATATCTTATGAAATGTTCTGCAACGGTTATTTAACGTGTTTGGAATAACCAATCCATGTAGATTTCCTGTAATAACAACTTGCAAATGATATAAGTTCATATAAAAATCTTTCTTCAGAAAAAATGTTCTTATATTTCTATCACTTGTTATTTTTTATGAAAAGGCAATTAATTCATCATAATTTGTGATCTATAATCAATTTTTTATTGTATTTCTCGGAAGGAATATGATATTATTAATTACTTTTTCAGGGGAAGAAAAATAATCCTGGTGTTTATAAGTCACCTTTTGTTTGTAACGTTATCATCAGCATGTAAGTATCAGAACAGCATTTTTTTTCTTCAAAAATTATAATAACTGCAACTTTAACTTGAAATATAAAAGATATGGTGGTTCCCAAAAGAAATTGAACTATTTTGAATTTTAATCGCATAGCACGTTATTTTCAACTAAATTTGACATTCTACAATTTTAACTCATTTAATTACACATAAGATTTTATTCTTAAAAAACTATAAGGAGTATTTTGAATACAAAGATAACTCAAAGTGATAGGAAACTTTAAGAATACCATTAACAAGAAATACTGTAATACTTCGATGATTTAGTACTTAGTAGGATATCTCTAAACACCAACAAAACTTTTTATTTGACTTATTGTTTATGAACAATAGTCCCACCTAGTGCAGCCTCGAAATCTTTAGTTCCTCTACATGGCGAACCACAAGAGCTTTTAAACGTTTTCGGTTAGGAATTCATCAATTTTTAAATAACTTCTGCACCAATGTCTTACATTCTTTGACGATAACCCTTTTCATTTCGCTCTTCGTTTTAATGCCACGTTATCTTACATATCTGTATTTATCTCATGTCTTTTTTTATCTTCAAATGTATTCGACAGGTTTTTAATAATGTTTTTGAAATTTGGTTTATTTTTGTATACTGTTTAGTTCATATCAAATCAACTGCAACTGAAACAAAGAGTATTTGAGAATTTTTAAGTCTTTTTGTAAAATAAAAATCATCTTATTTAAATAATCCTTTGTAAATAAAGATTTAAATAGTTGCTCACGTAAGCCAAAAATGTTTTTCTAAAAATTTTGCTTTTACCAGTGTTTATCCCTTATTTTCATTAATTGTGTTTCGTATCAAAATTTTCTCAATAGATAAAGCTGAAAAATTTTGCTTGGCTTTTCTTGCAAAACAAAAAATTAAAACAGCTATTACCAATTTGCCTGTAATTTGTAACTAGTTTCTTTAAAAATTTGAACTTTGTCTTTTTACTCACATCTTCCAAAATACCTTTTTCTTTGTGTTTTTTACTGGCTTTTAATTCTTTGTCTTTTATTTCCAATTAACTAACAATTGTTTTTTAATAAATTTGCTTGGATTGGTTCAAATTAATGTTGCCGTAGTGCTTACGAGGGTCTCATTGGTGCCCTCGCAATTTTGAATCGTGGTCAAATGATAGAAACAGTTTTTCTCTTCTTGAATATCATTTTGGGTTCCTTCTATTAGCTCGCCAAACAAAAGAAGTGCAGTAACGTTTTCTTGCAATGTCTTCCAAAAAGGCTTCTTCTTTTTGTCTTTTAGTCTTTTTAATTCTTTTATTTCGGTGAACTGTTGCGTAAATGTGAAAGAAGACTAAGTTTTTCCTTAAAGTATTTTCAGAAAACCAATATTACTTTTTTTTCTCTGCGTATTTATTGAAGAATTGGTCTCAGATTTCCTCCAGCAATCTACTATAATGATGGTAAATAAACATCAAGAAAAGTCAGTGTTTACTAAGTTTAAAAAAGCTAAAAATATTTGTTTGCATTTATCTATGAAAATTATTAAGGTTTATATTTCTGCATCAGCACTTTCTCCCTTCGAACCAGTAAAGAACAGGAATAAAAGCGCTTAACAACTGGCTCGAAGGGGAATTCTTTTTCTTCACTGTCTCTAACGCGTGCACGGCACGACTGCTGACTGATAAGCTGATGCCTCAAATAAACCCTTTTGCTCAATGAATTGTCGGCTGTCAAAGCTCTTTCTTTATATGGTTAAAAGAAAACATTTATCACAAAAAGAGATCAGGGTGAGTGAGTGAATACTAACGTCGCAGCCTTGTGTTCAGCTACACGAGGGCTTTTGGCGACGGACTTAGTAATTTTGAACCATGGTCAAGTGACGAGGCCGACACCTTAGTTAGAATTTTCCCTTCACCTTCTCTACTAACTACCACACCATACAAACTGGAGGACGTTTGAGCTCTCCACAGATTTAACGTGCATCGCTCTCCTACACGACGAGTTTTTAGTGGTACTGGGCTCCAACTCATGACATGCCAGCCATGATTCGATACCTTAACCACTTGGCTACCGCGGCCACAAAAGAGATCAGAAGCAAGCTGTTAAATCTGAAATCTATAGAGTTAATACCTATATACATTTTGTGTTTAAACTCTTCATGTTTTGTAAATTAATTTCTTTCCTGACAAATGAAACGCATTTTTCATATGACGTTCATATCATTCCTTAAGCGTTCCGTATTGCCTGATGAGGAAAAAAAATTAGTTTCTATAAAAATATTCCAATGCATTTCTTATCATCATTTTTAAAAATTATTTTTTTTAACATTCATTGCACAATAAAATAATTCTAGTTTGTGGCACCCTTGCGTTTTTTTTTCTAAGTTATTGTTCATATTTATTTGAAATTGCTCTTTGTAAGTTGGCTCTTTTTAAAAAAATATCTTAAATTATTTTTCAGTTCGTAAAAAATTAATTTAAAGGAAAATTCCTAAATTGTATGTTCATTCAGATTAATAGTTTCGTTTTAATTTCAGTTACTTGACAAGCATTTAAGTTGTATTCATGTATTGATGTTTAATTTACAGTTCATCATGTGATAATAAAATAGAAAAGGAGTAATGATCATCAATCAATTTATATAATTTCGGATTTAAATTATTTGAAAAAATTATGCTTATTATTTGAAAGTGGTAATAATAAATCCATATTTACTGCAGGTCCTGGTCTTGAACTGGTTATACGCTCACAGTGGAGTGCTCGGGCCCCATCTCAGAGATGGTTCTTCGTTAGCACACCCGTGGAGCATGTGATCATCGGTCACACTGCCACTGCACCATGCCTCAGCCAGGAATCGTGCGCAGCTCAGATGCGTAGTATACAGAAATACCACATGGAGTTAGGTAATCTCAATATTAATCACATTTATATCTTTCTCTTCTCACAATAAATGTAATGACAGTTTGAAGATTTGAAAAAATTACACGAATTCGGTAAACATGATCGCTATAGACATAATTTAAGTTTTTAAGGAACATGTAATAACTCTCAAAATACATGACGTCTCCCATAGTTGACGTATTGGTTGTTTATGAAAACATTATTATAATTATATGCAGTTTATTAGCGTTGACGTTAGAATCTACGTGAGGGTTATTAGTGATGAACATCGTGATTTTGAGTTAAAGGTAAATGTTGGGGACAGACGACTCCTGAACTTGTCCACTCTCCAAACAATGTCAACGTGAGGGCTTTGAATTTCAACGGATTTAATGCTCATCAGCATATCTACATGACTGATCTTTAGTGACGTTTGAAAAACAATACAAAAATTATTAGGTTTATATAAATAAGAGAAGCTTTAATAAATGTAATGTAAACGGAAAACAATTTTTTATTATTTAAAAAAAAGACACTTTAATACAGAGTGATACCTGATATATTTATTATTTTTTTTAAGATTATGATAAAAATACCTACTTAAATGAAATATTATTCTAATTTGGCTAGCCAATGATCTTTAGGTATCATTAAAATAAATGAAAATATATATAAAAAAACTATAACAATACTATGAATCGTAATGTGTAAAAACAGCATGTGTTGTTTTATATCAGTCGGAATTTTAACTCATCGTACAGAAACGTGCAGAGCAGATATTTCTTGCATCAAAAAAAATTAAGGTTCTTAAACATGTAGATATCATAAGGATATTAGTTTATCATACAATTAGCATATTTTATGAGACCAACAGCAGATCAACCGTACTAGTTGTCCGTACTCAGTGAGAGCAACAACTCTCGTCAAAACTGTCAGGGGAAAAACTTGTCAAAATTTTCGTCGAAAGAAGACACTTCTTGCTAAACAGATGAAAGAGTCAGAAAGAATAATGCGACACATAGAAAACGAAGACCTTAGAGCATTAAGTTATCGAAAAAAAAAACCCGGTGATTTTCTTATAAAGGAATTAAAACGTCAGAGGTATCTTAAACCAAAAGCATTCATAACGGCCACAGATGAATTCTGCTTACCGACTAGAATATTGTTTACCGTTAAAGAATCTTTCAACCACCAAAACGACAGGGTGTACACGAGTAGTGCTCAAGAAGCTAAGGACAAGAAAAAATACACCCAGAGACCTCACAAACTGGCTTTCACAATGATTCAATGGAAGTCCGGATGATAGATCCCCCTACCTTTGGGTCCGTAAGCACCTGACGTACCACTGGACCAAAATGATCCCTTCAGTCCGGAGGCTGTTACTAACTATAGATACCACCGCCACACACTCCCCTACCAGTGAATCGGTGGATAGGCGAACGAATGATATAGTTGTTATAGCGAGCGTGTGAGTTGTTGCTGTTGCGTCAATTTGGGTATGTTGGCTTTGATTGCTGCGTCATGTGTGTCTGGCGGCTTTGATTGCTCTTGCGGCGGGTAGATGCCACGACAGCTGCACGAAGGCTGGATTTTTCGTAGTTCAGCGTTGAGGTCACCAATGTGGAGAAGACAACTCGCGACCTTCTGTACCGTAAGCACGTGCCATACTACTGGGCCAAAATGATCACTTCAGTCTAAAGGCTGTTACTGACTTAAATAGTTACCGCATACCACCACCACAGGAGTATTATATAGCTATGAAGACATCTCAGATGTTCGTTTCAAAAAACAACGGCAAAAATTAATCAAATAGTAATAAATAAATAATAGTGGCGCCTTTAACGTTAATTTGTTCAATGGAAACGATTGGACTCTTCAGTAGGACTCTGTTTCCACTCATAAAGTCAAAGAAGACCCAGCGATTGTTGAAAAAGAATATGTCTCTATTGAACACAGTCAGTATTTAAGCCCACTTGATTATAAATAGGGGTCAGTATTATAAGCAAGGGTGTGCCGAGCACTCATCCTAATTGGAAGAGTCTTACCCTTTCTTTAAGGAAAGCAAAGATGGAAATTCCCACGGAAGTAGAAAATTTTTATTGTAACTCTTTTAATATTTGTATCAGCACTGTTACGAGACTATGTAATTACAATAAAGCATTACATTCCCCCCCCCTACAGTTTTTGCCTCATAATTATGTGTTTACAAAACTGGAAATATTGCATTATTTTTTCATCAATAATTCAATAACGGATATCGTTCCTTTTAAAATTCACTAATCAAAAAGTGAAATAAGGCAGAAATCTGATAGGATATCACTAAAGTTCATTAAACGATATCTTCGGTTAAGAATTATTCTGTAAAGAAAGATGATAACTATTTGATATGTCATCACTTAAAGTTTGTGAGCCAGATAATATATTGAATAAAAATGTCTTTTTAAATAACACATTAGAATAGAAACTAAATTTTTAAAATCTTTTTTCAGGCAAATAGCATTAGGAAAACGGGGAAATTATCTCAAGGTTTAATGTCAATCTTTTTGCCGATATTTTGGAAAATTGTGTTCGATTTTATCAATTAAAACTTTCAATATCAATATTTTAATTCCATTTTATTTGAAGCAAACAAATATTCCCTCTAAATTTTGCCATCATTTCTGTTTTGGCATTTAAATAATCCACTTAACGTGAGCTAACATGCAACAAAGATCGTCGAAGCAAGTTAGACTACACAACTTACGTGAACACAATTTCTAGTATACCTTTTTCCTTCAATCCCTCTCATTTTATTAACTAGACTTCTGCGAAAAATTAACACAAATTAATGTAAGAAGTACTGAAGTTAACTATATTTTGTTAAGTTAATGTTAGTTGATTTTACATCAATGTACGAAAGGATTTTTTTATACTTACATATCTCAATAAGCAAATTGATTTTATTGAATGTACTCTCTCCAAATAACTTTATTTAATACTTCAATATACAGTGTGACACTTTTTATGATACTTTTTACATTGACAAACTATCAACAGATTGATTTTTTTTATATTGACAAACTTCCATATACAAAGTGATTTTTTTTTCCAGAACCACCTGTAGCTCGATCCAGCAACTGCAATGACAACCAACTTGGTATTAAAATAAATAATGACATGGGAAGTAAGATTCAATGAAAAATATTAGTTTCAAAAATTGCCAATTATTTACGACGCTGCTCAATGCAAAAAGTGTTACAAAATTGAAAAAACAAAAACACATACAAAATAACGGGGAAATGTGTGTGTGTGTTAAGTTTTATTTCCTATATCCACTTCCCCGGGAAGCCTTCTACCACATTCAATATATGGCCGTGAAAAATCTGCACAACTTTTCTAGGCCATACACAACATGTCACAGGGAATATTATACTGTTTGTTATATGTATACCTGTGTTTTGTATGCAGTTACAACATCTCTCATCACTTCTTTTGACACAAGTTTACGCCCTAACTGTCAGAGACTCTGTATCTTTGAACTTTATAATCATTCCTTCAAAACAGTAAATAATGAAGCCCCTTTGCGTAGTTTTGTAGGATTCTAAGCATACTCTAAGTTGTATATTATTAAGGTAATACAGCTTTACCAATCATTCACGTTCTGGTAATGGGAGTCTCATATTCACTGGAGCTGGTTCACTTTAGCTGAGAATATTATTCTTTGGAGTTGTTTACACGTTTTTATAACCCAAATTACTGGCGAGTTAGTCGCATATGAAAGCATTATTTGAATTTTGCTTTCATACCCGTGTGTTAGGCTGATTCTAGGTTTGGTAAGCTACAACAACGCCATTAAAACCTTTATCAGCAATTTTTGGAACTATTTTTTTTATGGAATCTCATTTTCTGTGTTATTATTACTCTCCATAATAAGTTTGGTGTCTTTATGGGTCTATAATAGAGCTGCAGGTGGCTCTGTGTATAGTGTCAGTTTTCTTAAAAAATTACCTTGTATATATATTGCTCTCTGTTATAGGATGGGGTGATATAGGCTACAACTTTGTCATTGGTGGAGATGGACGTGTTTACGAAGGTGTTGGTTGGTCCAGACAAGGAGTTCACACATTAGGATGGAATACTAAATCATATGGAATTGCTTTTATTGGTGATTACAGCCAGATGAGACCCAGTGCTAAGCAGTTGAAAGCAGCTCGATATCTCATGATTTGCGGGACACAAATGGTATGTAAGATTTTGTATTGGATTTTCTATGATAAGGTATTTTTGATTGTGTTCCTTTTTATCGCTAACCCCATGAAAAAAGACTCTCACTGCTTTACAACTTAACTAAAAACTGCGATTCTCAATGGTTGTTACTCTTTTTTTTACCTTGGCTACGTAAGCACCCTAGCTCTCATGCTTCTAGACGGATATCTACTACAGAGATCACATTTTTTTACTTGCTAGCTCCTATCGAGATGTGCTTAGATTGAAAAATACAGAAACTTTACGAAAATATATAAATCAACTAGGCACCTGACAGGAATATATTTAGCACGAATAACAAATCCTACTAAACTGAATTATATCCACAAATTAAATATTCTTTAATTTTTTATGTCTTAAGAATAATATGTGATTGAAAATTTTTATTACATAAGAGATATTGCGCAACAATTTGCTGTAGATATTAAAATGGTTTTTTTTTTTCTTATTTCCTGCTTAAGGTTACGCATTGTTAATTTTCATGGAAATACTATGTCTCTTAACAAGCTTTAGTTACAGAAAAAGTCAAGTGAAACATAGAAGTATCACTTTACAATCCAATTTGTTACTAAAAACTAATTTTTGTTTTTCGTTACACCAACTGAAGTTTAAATTATCACCTAGACATAAAGGAAAACATGCTGACTTACTGCCGCAAATATTTATTTTAAAACTGTTAAAAATTCAAGTATATTATATATCTGTTGTTGCACGTACCCAGAGATCAGGTTCATGACTTTATTTATAAACTCCAAACAACAATTATATGTATATATATATATATATAATATATATATATATATATATTTTATTTTTTTTATTATGTGTGTGTGTGTGTGTGTGTGTGTGTGTGTGTGTGTGTGTGTGTAATAATTCCCTCTAGTATCTTTTTAAATAACTTTTAATTCTTTAGTCCAGTCCTTCAGGACAATTGCTTAGTTATTTTAACTTGGATGCCAGCATGGTCGGCACTTTAATCCTAATCGAATAGTAGGATTGCATCAGAAACTCGCTCCCACCAAGAAGCCACGATTGGGTAGAAAACCCAATCTGGTTTCTGGTAGAAAAGCGTCACGTGACCTTCACAGCCAGTATAAAAAGCAAGAGTTCTTTGTGCTCACCCTCCTTTTTTCTTTATCCGTTTGTCTGCATTATTTAGTAGTAGTTGCCTGCTTTTGCTTTTGTGATGTTAAGTTTTATGGGTACTGTTTAAAATATCCTTCTATACTAAACAATAAAAAGTATCAAACAAGTTTTCTCAATTTTGCTACAACAACATGAACATAATATTTATTAATCAAGAAAAAATCTACTCGGCGTAGGGCATTTATATAAAAATTTCATGTCACGGTGTTTGTTCGCGATGAACTCCTAAGCTACTTAACCGATCTTAATATAATTTTCCATATTTGGTGTCATTTCATCCAATTTAGAATATAGCATAGTTTTTATCTCAAAATTAGTGATGTCAATATTTTTTAATTGTCGCAAAAGTGAAGAATTCGGGAAACGAGAAAATTTGCAAAATATTGCTATGCGCACGTGTCGATGAAAAATGTTTTTTTTTTTTTTTTTTTGCCAAAGTGCATGAAAAGTGAATGCCCTGCGTATTTCGGGTCGTGGAATCCCTATTTTGAACCGGTTCCCCAAAATACCCTTAACTTTACCAGATAATGCCGGACGACCGTATTTTAAACAGGGGCTTACCTTAAAAGCTTTGGAGTTCGAAAACTTGGTCCCTGACGTATCTCGAGACGGGAAATCTGAATCTGATACTCGGTCTGAGAAATTCCCGTAATTTTGCGGGTAATTCCGGACGACCACCTTCACTCTCTCCCTACCTGTCAATGCACCGGTACAGAACATAGGCCTCAGGAGTCGATTCACATTAGTCCTTTTTATCAGGTTGAACTTAATGATCTTACTAAGGATCTGGGTCTTTCGAAAGAGGCAGTTGAAAATGGTTGGGCTCCAGATTGCAAGAAAAAAACTTATTGACGAAAGGAACCTCCTTTTATTGGTGCATGAATCGAGAAAAAGAGTTTGTTAAGTATACTTTGAGAAAGATTAGAAACTTGTCTAGTATTTAGATGTTTCCGGATTGATGAGCAAATTTAATATCATCTAAGATAAAAAATTAATGGAGGTAGTTTATAAATTTATCGAAAAAGAGGCTTTAAGGCTGTCTTTCTTCATAACGGAAGCCAATATCCGTCTGCACCAGTTGGACATTTAGTGTATTTAAAGGAACACTATGAAAACCTGACTCTTGCGTCCTCAACAAAATAAAATATGCCGACCAAGGTTGGACCATTGGTAATGATTTGAAAAGTTATCTTCATGCTTCTTGGTCAACAAGGCAAACATACAATGCTGTCATGCTTCTTTTGTCAGTGGGGCAGCCGTGATAATACTCAACACTGGGTCAAAACAGAATGGCAAAAAAGAAAATCTTAAACCAAGCACAAAGAATGTGATTTTGAACAACTTAGTTGAGCCGAACAATGTATACATTTTTAGCTCTCTCTCTTTCTCTACATATAACATTAAGAGTAAAGCAGCAGTTTGCCGAGATGGTGATTGTTACAAATATTTTTCCAAAAAGTTTCCATATTTATCCTAAGCCGAGTTAAAAAACAGATGATCTTTGTTGGTATAGATATCTCCAAGCTTAAGAAGGATAAAAAATGTTTATTCTATGACCACAAAGGAAACTGAAGCTTGGGTTGGTTGGGTCAAAATATATTTGCTTCATTCACCTATAGGCTCCCCTCTCTCTTAAATTTAGAATAAGTCAGGAAAGAGAACAAGGTGAAAGTTTTCAGCAAGGCATCAAAACTATGGATCACAAATATCGAAGAAGATTGGACAAAAATATGCTTACCGACTGGTGTTGAATGTTAACATAAGATAGGAACAAGATTTAATATAAATGGACATCAAAAAGAAGTTTCAAAGAGGGAAAAGCACGCATTTGTATAGAAGCTTTGTGTTGTTTTACTTATTGCGAAGTTTAAATATTGTTTCAAACTTATTTGTACACAAGCATAATATTTTCTCCTCTTCGTAAATTGCTCTTATTTTGTGTAACCTACCTTAATAAAAGCTTATTAAAATAGTACGTTGGCTTAGCACCTTAGCCTTTGCAAACACGGCAAGTATTCAAATAAGAGAGCCATTTCATGGTAGCACCATCTAGTGGCGGCCTCGCTACCAAATTCCGACGCTTGAAGTAATTTTAATTCAAGCTCTCGTTGGTATAATCGATGTAAAAAGTTTAAACTTCAAGGAAGCTTCTTGTTTTTCTCTCAGTCAGAAGCCACTCGTGAGATCTGATGACAGTGGTTTTCATCCATTGAATGAAAAATTCCTTTGCCTCCTCAACAATTGATACTTATATTCCTTTAACTGAATAAAAACTACTGTTATTAGATGATACACACTAAATTGCTCGAAATAATTCCTTTTCAAGTAAGATTTTAGCAAAAATATTGATATTTAGTTTACAAAACATCCTTGCGTGATGAAAGAAGTGTTCATCATTTTCGAAATCAGCATACTAAACTACATAAAAATCACTGAAAACTTCTTTTTTATTTTTCAAAACTTTAATTTCTCAAGCGTGTGTTATGTGTCAACAGTTGTCTACTGCAACCTTCTCTCTCACTTACTTTTATATCTTTGAACCTAGTTCACATAGTGAGTTTTCAGTAAAGGGAAGTCTCTGTTAAACGTTAAGTAAGACTTCAAAAAATTATATCCCTTGTTAGTTAAACAATGAATTTTCTTGAGAATCCACTTCAACATGTACTCTATGTGATTCATGTGCAAAAGTAATTAAATACAAATATTTTAAATACATTTGACATGAAAAATCACTTACATTCTCATATATCCATGGCGTTTATGTAATAATTAATTCTAAACCATCAGCTCTTTTATCACGATATATATCACATCTCGTACTCGAAAAAGGACAGAAATAACACACACTCGATAAACAGTTGGGAATGCCAACACCGTTTTTTACACTCATGTCTCATATTGTAATCCCTGCTAATGTAGGGGGAAGCATCGTACTTTTGTTCTTTATTCTTTGTTAATGGATTCAATTAATCACTTAGGGTAAGCTAACGGATACTTAACCGTTATTACCCCACACCGAAATGCTAAGAAGATCGATAAACGAATGAGGTTTTCGTGTTTCTTGATGTGTTGTTCTTGCTTGTTCTCTTTTTCCTGACACACCCAGCAAAACCTTCATTTTGGGTGAAACCAATGGTTATTTTTGACTTTAATTTACCTGATGGGGGAATTAGAATTCCCATCAACAGTTACCGATAATTCGTTCTGAACACCGCAACTTCTCCTTCTAACTAGTTGCGTTGAGTTTTTGGTTAATTTCTTTTCATCAAGGTGAAGTACGTTTAAATTGTTAATCTTCAATGGCGCCGGAAATTTTTTTCTTTTTCTTTTGGTATTTTGTGGAAAATGTGGATTTTTTCCCGTCGAGTTTTGAAGTTTTCTATAGTTTTGCTGTGTAGAAAAGTTGTTATAAAAATTAAAACATGAAGAGAGTGAGGAGTTGTATATATAGTAGTAAAAATTCACTAGATTTACTTCCTAACTTTAATCTTTTAACGTTAATCAACTATGTGCTATAACGGTAGGGATAAATAGAAATAGGAAATAGCTAATTAGTTTATCCATACCTCTTTATTTTTACTTTTATAATTGTTTTATGTAATCATAAAATTAATTATACATTGACATTATTTATACGAATGCTGAAAATTCATACTCTTCGGGGAACCTCATTGAGTATGTATGGTTACTGTGGAAAACATTTCTAATTTTAAATAGAGTAAAAACCGGGTATTTTAATACACTACATGAATATATTGAACTCAGTGATGTCTTAAGATTTCTTGAGGCCTAGGCCTCTATGCAAAAGTAGACCCCACCTGCAACTCTTAAGTAGACAGTAGACAGGGCATACGTTGTTAAACAGTAATACAAATGGTAACCCGTAAAAAAAAAACAAGCGTGATTCATAATTTTATAAATCTAAGTACAAACTAACTCAACCGACAGCTGCCTTTCGACTTGTAAAGTAATGATGGCATTAAGAGTAGGCCTAGATCTAGAAATGACATGGCAGAATAATGAATTCTTACCACTGTTGCCAGTTCGCATATGGTTCGAAATTTTCAATTTTTTAGAGAATATGTCCTGGAAAATATTTGACGATTAAAATTATTCCAATCATGATCTTATTTAAAATGAGACGAGAAGTCTCTTACCAAGACCGAAGCCTTGGGCTCGGGCCCAGTTAGCCCTACCTTAAAACTTCCCTGATTAAATTATATTGGGTTGATGCATAATTATCCGGCGTTTTTTCAACAAATTTTATTTAACAAAATCAATAACAATATTTGACAAAAACATGTGTAAACGATTATTCGGGAGCGTAGTCATCGTCTTCTTCAATTACTGCTTCCCATTTGTTTGGCAGACGGTCGATTCCACGAGCGAAGAAGACACGATTCTTAGAGGCGATCCACGCTTTGACATCGGCCACCAAGTCATCCGATCGTCGATTCCGAGCCTGATCGTCCAAATCCAATGGTCGACCTCTCCCTGGCTTATCCTCCAAGCTAGTTATCACCTGATTGAAACGGGCAAATCACTCCCTACACTGACTTTCGCTGATTGTTCCTTTGACAAAAAGTTCATTGAGATCGCGAAATGACTGTGCTGCTTTCCATCCTTTCTCGAAGGGGTAGAGCATAATATGACGAATATGACAATGGTTTTCGACGCACATTTTTCTAAAACAATAGAGAAGATTATTTTTACACAAAAATAATAAACAAAACGCTGCTTTTCACTGATGAAACATGTGCTGATATAAACGCAGGATAATTTTGCATCCACCCAATATTAAGGTATCCGACTAATTGCGGCAATTTTTTTTATAAATAAACGGAGGTAGGGGGACTTTTTGTGGTTTTTTTACTTTTGTTTAGTGCATTTTGAGAAAAATATGCTAAAGTTAAGAAGAGAAAAATATATTAATTTTAATAAATTGGTAAAAATTTACAAAAAAGTAACATAAACCCATTTAGTACTAAACGTTTATGAACAAATTTTCAACTTTTTAATTCTGATGTTTTGCTATGTTATTTATTTTCGTCTTCAGGATAAAAGATATTTGAATTTTTACAAAAACTAGAGCATTTTATATTAGTTATTACATGAAATTGTTTAAAAAACAGTGATTATATTCACATAAGGGACGGTAAGTTTTATAACAAAACAGTGATTGATAAATCTGAAGGGTAAAACACTTCTACTATTATACATAACATACACAAAAAATTTCAGTTTATTATTTTCAAAACTGTTTGAGCAATCGCTGTCCCCGTTTGATCATTTTTGAAAAACCCCGTTTCGAGTAAAACCCATTTTAAAGTATAGCATTTTGCTTAAAATAATGGCATCTGCTTTCACTAAAACACTTGCAGTTTTTGATCTAGTGAACGGAAAATAATAAACTTGGTATTTTCATGAAGCTAATAAAATGACCCGTAAAATAAAATGATAAAAAATTGTCATTCTTTTGGCAAAATTCACAATTTTGGATAGTCGGATATCTTAAGTTACCCAGATTATAAAATATTGAAACATATTCATTTAATTTACACTATAATACAAACCGTCCGCTGTAGCATGGGTGGGCAAATAGCGGCCGGCAAAGAGGTTTTCTTTTGCAATCCTCCAAGGCAGTCAGAAAACCAAATCGATTCACACAGAAAAAGTTCCTTATATTTATTACGACTTATGTTTGTGAGCAAAATTTTTCTTGCAAGGAAGATCAACAAGAATTAATATATAATAGATGCATGTTGGCTGACATTAATTTGTAGGCTGCAATGAGAATCTCAGTAAGCAATATCCTTCGTAATTTTTATAAAAATGTAGAGAATTAAGAGAGAGAGAGAGAGGGTACATTTGTCTCATTAAACTAATTCCAAAATTTAATGTGCTTGTGGTTATAGATATGCAATTAGCACAATAAAAAAAAATAATAAACCAGGTACTCTTTTAATTAACATATTTATGGATTTGTATGGTATAATTAATACCTTTACTGAGATACAAAGTTAAGGAATGAATACAATCATTTTAAAAGCAATTTTCTGCATTCATTTGCGGCTGTCCAGTATCCTCCGTTTCAGCAATGCGGCCTCCGAGACAAAATAATGACCCGCCCCTGCACTATAGTACACACTAAATATACAAGGTAAGACCGAAGAGTAAGTTGACTCGCCCCTCTTTTCGAAACTGAGTACATCCGGACGACCTGACACATGCACATTACGATTTTCGATATGCAACGTTAAAGGTCTGAGTTATTTGCAAAGTTTCTTGGTTCTTATTTGTTCGTGCGGTCTCTCGCTTAAACATAAAAGGTGTTAGTGCATTGCATAATAGAGCAGAAAACGAATCTGAAATTCTGTTTTAAAATGGGTCCTCATACTGCAATGCGTGTTAGACGGTTCCTCACGTAGCAACCGGTTACGGACTTATTTCACCCTCCTTATTCCTCTGATCTTGCCCCAGTAGACATTTTCCTCTTCCCTTGATTGAAATTAGCACTGAAAGGACACCGATTTTCAAACACCTCAGACATTCAAGCTGCTGTTACCAAGGAACTTAACAAAGTCTCAAAGGAGGACTTTTTCAAAAGTTTCCAGTGCTTGTATGAACATTGTCAAAAGCGTACTGTAAGAGGGGGGGGGATGCTTTGAACGACATTGAAATATTTATCTGTAAATATATAATAATGTGATTATTATGACATTAGTCACCTTACTTTTTGGCCTTACCTTGTATAACTAAGCTGCCTTTTAGAATGCTACGCGAGTTTCAGTATGGGTGATTGAATTTTGATTTTAAAATACACATAAACATGTAACATTACATAGTACTATTTTCAGGACAAAAGTAAGAGTTTTTTCGAGCTTCTCGATATATTATTTATTATTTCGAATTGTATTATTACTCATTAGTTTCTTTTTTTAGTTGTTATTTTGTCTAAAAAAAGCTCAAAACATTTTTATTTCTTTACATTTTGTAACTACTGGTCACTTGGTAAGTATTGATTATGTATACAGTAAGCAAAATTCGTGCGTCACCAATAATATATTTATTATGAGTATTTTCGGCATCATTGATTATTTAAGAACTTTTATAGAAGTGTTGGGTTTATATTCCTGAAACGTTTGGATCAATGTTTTTATGGAATATCTGGACAAGGTGGGTTTAAATATGATAAATTATGAAGAAAAGTTTTAAGGTTAAACACACAAAAAAAATTCTAAAATAACCCAGCAGGAAAAGTAAATTTATGAGCAAATATTTATTTTTCTGATTTTATGTTCTTGATATAAAAGCCAAGAATGACCTAATATACCATAGTTCATATTTATGGTGAATACATTTATTTTTTGTGTCCAGCACAAGTTGCTATTGGAGTAAAATCCTTTTAATTTTCTCAATACAAATTAATTTTGATGCTTGTTTTCTGAAACTTTACTTCAGGTTTGATCTCAGAATAGTTATAGAAAACATTTCTATAGTAATAATTCATTCCAAGCAACATTTCAGAACTTTTACCTTACTTTTATCTTCTAGGTACCCCAGAAAAATTTTGTTGAATTGTTCTTCATTTATGTGTGCGTGTTTCTTACCATTCTATCTACTATAATTTTATTAGAATACAATGGAAACAAATATCTTTTATTTCAGCCAAAATCTCAAACTTTGTAAAAAAATTATCTTTAATATTATTTGCTTTTTTAGTCAAAGTCATCTACGATATTTGAGAAACTTTTTGAAAATAAATTATAGTTTAAAAAAACTAAAAAACACGCTTTATAGTGAATCGAACTAAAAAGTAAAAAAAAAAATTCTTAATATAAGAATAAAATGATTAATGAAAAAATTAATGTCATTGGGGTAAAAGCGTGGGTGCTCTATATCAATTGTTACAATTTCTTACTAGTTCTATTCCGAAATGCTGAGTTAGTGTAAGAATATAGTACAAAGCACCCACGCTTTTACCCTAATGACATTAATTTTTCATTAATCATTTTATTCTTATATTAAGAATTATTTTTTTTACTTTTTAGTTCGATTCACTATAAAAGCGTGTTTTTTAGTTTTTTTAAACTATAATTTATTTTTCATTTTTTAAACTATCATTTATTCATTGTGGAGTTTATCCTTGAGTTTGATATTAGGAGCCAGAATTAAGTGACTGCTGGAATTAAACTTGCTCTTCAATGGGTATTAATTAACGACTCTGAAGGGTATTTATTTTCTCCGTTTACCGGAGCTCGCATAAATCCCGTATCGTTATATTTGTAATCCTCGTTAATCCTCCCATAATCCCGTATCGTTGTGTTTTATGTCCAGAAGCACATAAAACACAAAAGGTGAGTCAATCAGATTAAAGCGAAACAAATGAGTCACAAAGATTCCGTCTATATAGATACAGGTCAAACTAATAAAAGTGTGTTAAGAAGAAATATTAAATATCGATCGTATTATCACCTTTTAAACGTATTGCTTCAAGGATTGATAGAAAATTTAATTATAATGTTAATTCATATAATCACTTCTACAAGCAAGCGCGAGTGATAAGCAATTAAACTCTTTTCTACGACAGTATTCGTAGATGTTTCTTAAAAGGTTCAGGTTTAAAAACAAAAGGTTAGATCAGGTTTCTTAAAAAATAATTTATTCAGATTCAAAAAAACATGGTACTATCTGTTGTAATAAATATAAAAATATACTTCCATTTAAAAGGTTTTCTTTGATTAATTCAGCAAGTTTTGTTTTTACTTTCAAAGTTCAAGGTCGGCTGAAGCGGAGAATCAGTTGCTTAGGTAAAATGAATTTTGAAAAGCAGAATGTGTCTGAGTTCAGCAGTTAGAACATAAATTTTTTTTTCACATGCACGAATTTTTTTTAATTTCTATTTTCAGAAAGACTAGACAATTGTTTATCTTATGGAAAGAATTGTTGACTCACCCACTCTCCCCTTTCTCACATAAAAACACTTTTTTGTTTATTCTAATTCTATTAACCGCAAGCGTGTTTTCAATTTTGGGGTTATACCTTAGTCTTTTAATCGCCAAATCTGGAATTAGTTGCCAAATTCAGAAATGGTATACGCAATTAGTCGCCAAATCTGGAAATAGTATATGAAATGAGTCGCCAAATCTAAATATCCTTATTCCTGAAGATCGTAATCAGGACAATGGAACAAAATTATGAAATTATTGAATTGTCATCGGTGCTTGACAAGTGTGTGAAATTTCGAATTAATTTGACCTTTTTAAGTGGGTGAAAATCGAGTTTCAAGATTCCGTTACATGCAAGTGAAACTTATAAAAGCGTGTTAAAAAGAAAAACATTGGGTATTCATTTCACCACAATTAAAATAATTAATAAATTTAATGAGTTAATGTAGATAAATAAATATCCGAAGTAAGGAAAATGAGATTAATTATAAGAAATAATAACAAATTAAGATAAGTAGATAAGGGAAAGATAAAGGAAAATATAAGGTATGGTAAGATCAATACCCTTACTACTCTACTTCCTAGTGGTACTCTAAAATACACAAAGCATTAATTTTTAAAGGGAAAATAAAATAAAATTGAAAGCTTTACAAAACCAGTGTGTGTGTGTGTACACAATCATCAGCAAAATTTCTTCAAATACAAATATACAAATATTTTACCATAATTATATCAAATAAATATTTTACAGTGTGTCTTTTTTTTTAAAGGAAAATTTATTTTATGTAATATGTGTCTGCCTAACGATGGACAACTCCCGTTGTACAAATTTTACAACTGTTCATCCTCATTGCTTAAACTGTAAAAATGTTTTTTGCATGCATTATGTAAATAACAGTTGTAACCATAATACTAAACAGGACTTACTGCTATTTTTATTATTGTTCTCGTGTGTGAGATAAATAAATAAATTAATTTCATCATCACGAAAAACATTCTTATTGAGAGATATTGCATGCATTCTTAATATTTTTCGATAGTTATTCATTTTCATTGCATTCAAAATCCTCTTTACAATTTAAATTTTGATCAAAAGACACAGAATTAGAAAGTTCTATTTTTCTTATAGAATAGAAATCCCACATAATGCTTTAGAAAAAGATAAATTGGGACGGGTATTCCAAAAATTCAGGTAGGGTATTCAGATTTATGAATTAGATATTATAAAAAAAGATGATTCGAATTTTGAGCAGATATCAATTTAAGTTATTACACACACACACATATGCATATACATATATATATATATATATATTAAATATAACCCAAAGAAGACCCTTATTATATATATGGCCCTTAATTTGAGTAAGGTCACGGACTCGTGATTGCGTGTCATGAGTTTGAGCCTAGTATCGTGAAGACCTGCTCTGTAGAGGGAGATGATTTCACCCTCGTCACTTATGCAGGGTTCAGAATTACGAGGTCCGTCGCCAATAGCCCTCAGGCAGCTTTATAGTGTGACGTTGATATATATTTTGTTTATTTATCAAATGCCTGGTCATTGTACATCATGCATTAAGCAACGAGCCCTCCAATATTTTTTCACAAAACAGTCCAAATTCTTAAGTGTACAGCACACGTCTAGATGAGCAACGTCCATTACTTGTCCAGAAGCACATAAAACACAAAAAGGTGAGTCAATCAGATTAAACGAAACAAATGAGCATAAAGGCAATCAACTCAAGTCAATAATATAAACTCAGCTACAGCAGCAGCACGAGGAGAGTCTGAGACACATTTAGGATTTATTAGAATCCCAGTTAGGATTAGTATGTTAATCCATGATTTATTTTTGACAGCACTGGTAGCAGCATCTCGGAAGCATTTTTATAGATCCTGTTAATTTCAAGTTTTTCTCAGTGAAGAGGCAGGTCTCTGATAGATCTTTGAAGAATATCCGTGCATCTCTTTTGCTAAAAGGTTCCGCTATGTCATTTGCCCAACGGTCACAATGGGGAGGCAGCCATTGGAAGACAACCTTTGTCGTAATTCTGCTCTGCAACACTGGACTCGGGAAATTTTGTTTGTGTTGGTTACTTGCCAAGTCCTTGAATCTGATAAAATTACAGCCTTATCACGAGTGGAGAGAAGGGCAGAAAGCTGATGAAGAGCCAAATGAATGGCATCGATTTCACAGTTGTAATGAGTCACATGACAACCGAAATGTAATTAAAAGGAAAAAAGAGATCACAGAAAGCGCCCTGGGTGAAATCCAAAAGGGAACTATCTGTGTGATATGAACCACTCATCAGAGAGATAGTGGGTATTAATGGTTTCCAAGCGGTGGCACGAAGACCAATTGGGCAAAGATCATTTTTCCTCACGTTTAAAGTTAAATCCAATCTGATATATAGAGAACCATAAACTCCAAAGGTTTTATGAGAGATAATGTTTCATAGTCCTTGTCGCTAATAGCATTATTACCCGGAAGCGCTGAAGGAAATCCCTCTGAGTCTTTAGATTACGTAATCTGTTAAAATCGTATTCACGCCAAAAGGAAATATTTAGCAGTATAATAAGTCTATTATAAATGATAGCTGCATATTCCTTTAAACCAGGTTTGTCATTGGCTGTAGGTCACAAAGTAAATGCACAGCTAGTACAGAAGTTGTTTAAACACCTCCAGTATTCAAGCGTAAGGTCTGGTCTGGGAAAACATCAAGCATTCCCAAGATTTCATTCAAAATAGAAACCATCACCTCATTACAATAATTCAAAACAGGCTGGACATAGGTTTTATAAGTAATGTTAAGAAGGGTAGCTCTGCCACACCTCATTAAGCACCAGCTAGTCTTTTGAAAATGTTGAGTCCTAGCTTTTAAGTCGACGCGTTCAACATGCTTAGTCCATTTGAATTTGTTACAAAACATACAGCCTTGAAAAGTTGAAATATCATTATGCTGCAAAAGAGAACCTCTATAAACAAAGTTATCAGTGAAAAATTGTGTATTTAAAATGAAATATTGACTAGTAGTTTTCTCTAAGTTTATAATTATGTTATTCTCCAAACACCAGATCACCAACCAGTCTCTCAAGAGACTTATTCCGGACAGTATTTAGCTCGGACTATTCTTCTTCAGATGCACAACACCAAACAGCATGGTCGTCTGCAAAAAGGGTGGTATTAGTTATTCCATCAGAAGTCAAAACACCTAGTAGGTCATCGATAAAAATATTGAATAAAAGAGGTCTGATCGCAGTGGCAAACCCTGGGCAAACCAGTTTCTCTTTGTTTAAATTTGGACACAGAATCACCAAAACGAATGGCGCAGAAGCTTTGTGAAAGAAAACTCTTGATCCGGGAAATTATATTACTACACACACCTAAGTTTTGTAATTTCTAGATACATTTGAGTCACCAAATTTAATCAAAAGCAGCCACAAAGTCCACAAACACAGCTAAAACAGTGTACCTATAATCTAGGGCGTTCTTTATGGACTGGATTAGCAAGGTAACTTGTTGGTTTATAGACATTCCCTTTCTAAATCCGGCCTGAGTTGTGGACTAAAGGTTATTAAACTCGAGAAACTAGCTTAGACGAGATGTAACCATTCTTTCCATTAGCTTAGATAAAATACTTATTAAAGAAATAGGTTGATATCTATTTAAATTATCCGAGGGTTTATCACTTTTAAGTATAGAAACAATGATCACTTTTTTCCAAATCGCTGGAACACAGTGTTCCAACTATAGTTGTAGAACTCTAATAGCACAGAAGAGAGTATGTTTCTTCCAAAGTGTTTCAGGGATTCAGAATGAAAATTATCTGGACCAGGGTTCTTGCCACTCTTAACGCGTTTAATAGTCTCTATAAGTTCTACAAAATAAAGGTTTTTGTAAAATATCTCGTGTCCAGAATTTATGGAAGAGGCGGAGTGATGAAATTACTGTCTAATAGACTTCTGATGGGTCTTAAGGTATTTCCCCTAAGAGTTGTCTAAAGAATTAAAGGGATTAAAGGCGTTAGAAATATCTCTGTCATCAGTTAAAACACGACTACCAAATTTCAAAGGTTCTCTGGTGGTTGTAAACTTTTTGTCATCTTTACTACTTTCAATTTTCAAAATGAAATGGTTGAAGCAGTTGTTTCTTTTAGCAGAATAAATTTCTTTATTATGATAGACAGAGCAACACACTTTCTCCAATATTGAATATCCTCGAGCCTTTTGGAACGTTTCGCAGTAGTATGAGCAATAGAAGATTTTTCTTTCATTCCAGAAAGGTTTAAATTCAAATTGCTTACCTCTCGGTATCCACTTTTTTGCAGTACCAAAATAATTTTTGTAAATCAAGAAAAACTATCAATACTCTCTACTTCTGCACAGAAACAAGAAGTAGAACCGAAGATAGATTCAAGATCTAGAGTAAAGGCATTCCACTTAGCTTTAGTAAAGTTCCATCTGTGCCTGACAGAATACCACAGTGATTTTTAGTGTTAAAATTGAAAGTAGTATTAATCATGTCATGGCCAGATAGGATCGTATAATTTCCTAAAATCATTCTAAAATTATCCTTCTTCCAATCATTGTGGTTCCTTTTCTATTTCCATTGTCAGGGTCTCATTTCTTCTGGACATAAAATTCATGGAGCTCGAGACGCCACCTGCACAGATTCCCCTGGGGATAAACTGTACGAAATTATTGCACGATGGCCAATGTTTGAAGGAGGGCCACTCGTTGGATACAAGTGCTGAGATATATTTGCAGTTTCTATACTTGTATATGTAAAGTGTCATATATATATATATATCACATTATTTCGAAATATCTGATAAATTTTAAAGAGATGTAAAATAAATGCTTTTAATATTATTAGTTTTATAAAGTCTTATTTTTATTGTATTTATTATTCTTCAGCCTCCATAAAAAATAACAGATAGCGCATGTTTTGGTAAAAAATTTAATTTATTTTCTTTTGGGGAAAAAAATCATTTGTATAGAAGAAACGTAAGATCTTTAGTTTCATATTTAGTATAGAAAAATGATTATGCCCGAGTATGTGTCCTCTTAATAATGTAAACTACCTAATGTAATAAATGTAACAAAGTATTTCTTTACAAACTACAAGTCCATGATATTAAGAAATACATCTTAATATTTAATAGCATGTCATGTAAGTTTTTAATGTATTAACCTCTTTAACCTGACTTATTTTACTTGAGGGGGGGGAATTAGGATAGTTTGATTTTTCTAATTGTATAGGCAAAAGTACAAATTCTAGGGAAAAAATTTTATTTTTATTCGTAGTTTTGTTACATTGTGAGATATACATATGTGCATCTCGGGACTTAATTAAAAATCCAATTTTTCTAAGGATTACATTTATATGAATCGATAAATTTGAATAAATAAAGCGAGAAAATGTATAATAACTAATTTTTCAAATAAATTTTTTTTTAAAATTCTTTTTATGGGCAAAAGTATAAAAAAATAAACAAATAAATAAATATCTGTATCTACTACAAAAAAATGCGAGTTTTAGAATTTTAATCTTCATATGTACATTTTGATGAAAATTTGCCTGTCACAAATGGAGAGAAATATCTGATTCTATCGTATCGAACATTGGAAACATTTGTGGTCCAGCTTTGACTTCCAAGAACTTCATTATAATATCCAATGCGATGCCTCTGTATTATCAATTTTACACTCTTCATCTTCATTTTGAATAAAAACATCAACCTTATCAGACAAAATTACATCTTCAGAATTCCTTTCTCTTGAATCATCAGAAATACAATCACACTGATTCATAATTTCCTATTTTTCTTTCGAAATTAATTATTCTAAATCAGAATACAGCAATAATTATGATTAGTTCCTCAAAATATATGTGCATAAATTAAAATTTAGATAAAAGAAACTTTTTTAGTTTATGGATATTTATAAATAAACCAAATCAATTTCGAATAAACCCGATATGACAAAATAAAAAATATATATATTTGTGTACATTTTATGCATTTCTAAATTTTTCTTAAATTGTTGACTAGAATATACACATTATAATATATATATATATCCTTACTTAAAATTATTGTATAACTATGAATTACACACTCAATAAAATAAACCTGTCATCGCGTTTTATAAAATATAACATTACACCCAAAATTTTCAATCTGAATCTGATTTGCATTTTGAACCAAATAACAACCGGAAGTGCAAAAATATGCACCTCAAAAATAATTTCTGATTGGAATACTACAACTGTTAAAAGTGTGATAATTATAAGATCTATCATATCTTGGAAATCATCTACATTTAAAAAACATGCAATTCAAAAATTTTAATAAAATATTATAAAAAATGCTCTCTTTTTTTGGCTTCTTGTCGAGTCGGCCATTGCAACTTTGTGCATTGAAAGTCTCCAGGGAAAAAAATACAAATACAGTGAAATATGTTTAACGCAAAAACGCATTAACACAAAATAATGCAACGGTCCCGAAAACTACGATAAATTTTGATGCATTTTTTCTCTTAACACGAAACAAAAATCGCTTAACGTGAAATGTTTTCTTTGAGAATGAACAAAATACGGAAAACACCAACCACACATGCGAAATTAAGAGTAGTGTGAAATGAAAGAGAGGTAGTTAAACATGTTCCATAGAAAGGGATTAGCTTGGTTTTGAAATACCATCGTAATATCCTGTGACATGATGCATATGAGCTTTTTTCAAAGCTCAAAAAATGCCATTGATGCAAATTCCGACTACGAAATTGAAATTAATAACGCAGCTCCTGTTCCCATGTCATCTGAAATAAAGAACATCATGAAAATTAAACGCAGTTACTTAGACGCGCATTTCAATGGTGAAATGAATAACAAAATGGATGACATCGAACAATTTGATAGTAAAAAAATCATGCAAAGAGAAATATTAGATTATTTTCCCAAAACTCAATAAATATTTTGTTTTTCAAAAAACTTGAAAATGTTCTATTAAATTCCATATAGTTCTAGTTAATGTTTATGTTTCAATGATTTTTATTAAATACATGCATATATACATATCTACATAAATAAAATGTACTCTAATAAACTTAATTTTGTTACATGTATGTTTTTTTTTTGCAATATTTTTTAACACGAAAAACAAATTTAGTCCCTTACAATCATGTTAAGCGATTTTTACTATATCACTCGTTAATAAGATGCGAAGTTAAAAGCGTAGGTGCACACTTGAAGCTTGACACACACAAAAAAAAAACGATTCTGGTCCAGCAAATCATTGTTCGTACATAATCAGTTCTCCGTGACAGTATCATCTTCAAATTTCCTTTCAACATTCTTTCAACATTCACATACTTCTGCATTCGTTGTTGCCATTGCTAGTAATAGTTCTGGAACGAGGTTTTTGGAAAATCCTTCAAGAGATTCTCCGCTTTTACCTGAACCTGTTTAACTACGGTGAGATGGGCTTCTTTAGGCAAGATTAAGCTGTAGGAAATTTTAAAAAAGTCTCGTGTGACCAAATTAGGTGAGCAAGGAGGATGTCCCATCACAGTAATGTTTTTGCATGTCAGAAACTGCTCAGCAGATAAAGTCGTGTAAGCGCTTATATTGCTTAGTGCAACAGCTCTTATCACTCCAACACTCCCCAATTCTGGCCTTTTTCTTTCCCCACAAATTTTTTCACTAAGTCTTTTTAGTACTTCAATGTAGTAGTACTGATTAACAGTCTGACCACTGATATGAATAGGAAGCCACACATATCATGAATTTTGGCAATGTTTTGGTTTTTAATTGCTTACCTTGGGGGCGCCCAGCACGTTCAACATCTTCCGCACTGTCCCTTCCCCCTGAAAACCACTTATGTCATTCAAACACGTGTGCACGAGACAAAGTTGCATCTCCATGAGCTTCAGCTAATATTTGAAATGTTTTCGAGGGTGGTTTCTTAAGTTTCAACAAGAAACTTGATGTTGAATCGACTTTTTTCCGACAGAATGCAGTTGCACGTGTTCACTCAATGACGCAGTACTCAAAACTGGCGTGACCGGTTTTGCCTTAATTCGCCACATGGATAAGGGATGAGTTTGGGTTGACGTTACCAAAACAGTTGTTGCTAACTCTACTCTTTTTTTAAGCTACACACTTAGTCTCGTTTTTCTTCTGTCACACCTTGTATGTAAACCTTAAGTCTGAAGAGGTTAACAATTACACCAGTAGTAAATTTTTTCTTCAAAAAGTTGCAGTAGAAAGCAAATGTAATCGTGAGACATTGACCTTAGTTCCTAGATAAATAGTTTATTGAACAAAATTGTAGCATTAGTTTATTCATTTATGACTCTGAGGTCAGTTGATAGTTAAAATAAAATATCAAGGGAAGCTCATGAATGTAATAAAAAAAAACATTAAAAGAAATTTCCATGTGATGTATAGAAGAATTTTCTGAACAGAGAGTTAAATATACATTAAAAGTGTAAATAATCACTTTTTACTTAAGTTTATTAATATTCTACTCGTTACGAAAATGAATCCAAAGGCTATAAAAATATTTTTTGTTACATCATATTACCTTTTTCTTTTTTTTTTATGTTAAAGTTTTTTGTGGAACACATACCTTAAAAACTTAAAAATGTAATAAAAATTTTTGTTTCCTATTATTTTATTACAAGTATCATATACCAAATAATTATTAAAAGGTCTAATGCTAAATCTTTTTAGAAAACTGATAAAACAATTATTATTTTTCACTACAAATATATAACCCAGGACAAAATGATTGAAAGGAAAAACAACAAAAAATAACTTAACACTGATTATAAATAAAATCTTTAATGTAAATCTTAAAAAATTTCCCTTTTTTTTACTTTCAATTAAAATTTATTGAACAAACTACAGCAATTTAGAACAACTTTTTTTTTTGGAAAATATTCTATGATACACTAAATCCTTGTCTGGGCTAAGTTTTTCTTAAGTGATATTTAAAACGATTTAATTCATTCATAAATTTGTTCACAAGATGTCACTGAGAAACTTTTTTAAGCAATAAAACGATGTTATGAAATCTTTGCTTGCCTCAATATATATTTTATCCGTTTTTATTAAATATTAAATACTAAAAATTTTAAATATTAAATATTAATCATTTGAAAATGTCCTCAAACTATGAATGCATTAATTCAAAATAACTTCTTTCCTCAATGAAATTTATTCGAAAAAATATGTAAATTTTTTTTTTATTACAAAAGACTAAAATTATATATTTTCAACTTTTCAAAACTTGCATTTAAAGTACAACTACTTTTTTATAGCTAAAATTTATGATACGAGAGATGGCGAATTTAGAAATATTGTGGTGCCCTCTGATGTAAGAATATTTAACTATGTAAACTTTTATGTATTACAAAACATTCTAGTAATAAAATACGTTCGAAAAAAGATCCATTAAAGCCTGGCAAAACAAAAACTTAATTTTTTTTCTGTAGATATATTATTCTCTAAAAATAATTCATTTCTTTTCTGAAAAATCATTATTTTCATTCATTAATGTTTCACTTTTAATCTTTGTCGATTTTAGTTATAATTTCCAGTATTCATTTTTCATTTGAAGCACTACATCCATTGCTTTTGAAATTAAATACTCACTCAGTATAAAGAAAAGTACAAAAAAATCTAAATCAGTATATAAAAAACTTTTTAAATATTAATTCAGCATAACGAGAAAAGATACATTTGTACAAAATAAACTAGATGCTTTTTAGAATTTTTTCCCCATGCATTAGCTAATTTTTTCACAAAAATTTAATTTAATCAAAATATAAGAGAACACATCAACAGTTGCTGGCATATTTCAATTATTACTCACCTCAGAAATTTTATTGTGCTCAGAAATGTTTTTTTCTTTCTGTTATTGGAATGTAAACAAATTATTCTTCATGTTTGTATACTTTTAAACAGTAGAAATACTGAAATTAAACTCATAAATTTGTAATTTTAACAAGCAAGTAAGCGAACTAGTTTAAAATTTGGGCTATGTTGATAAAATTCATGAAATTCAAAAATTTTACATGGAAAAACTAATTAAACACACAGGATTATTTATAATTAAATTTGCATTTTTTATTAATTCGAAACCATAAAGTACAATTTTTTCTCTAATTTAATAAAGTTTTTATTTTAAGCCATGATAAACTTCCGTTAGTAGGAAAAATTGATAGGCTGAAAAAGATTTTTTTCCCCGTATTGCCAAAAAAATTTATATTCTTAATTATTCTTGCTACTACATCAGTGATTCTCAAGTTGAGAATTTGAGAGTTTGAGTTGAGTTGGTTGAGAATCTCAACCAAAGTACCACGAAACTTTTGTATGCCGCTAAATACTTAAAGTGCCCCCCCCTCGCCAAATTTTTAAAAAATTATTTATTATACTCTGAGGTAAAAAAATAATAATGAACAAATCTGGAACCGATTCATCAGCCATTTTATAGAAGTAAACTATTCATAAAATTTTTATTAACCATTTGACAACACAAGAGGTGTAAGTTATTCATTACTTCCCAAATTAAGATATAAAAAGTTTGATTGGGTTTGTAATCCATTTATGACAACTGATTCTACTGTATATGAATTACCTTTGAATGAAGAGGAAGAATTAATTTTGCTCTGTACTAATCCAAATTTAATTTTAAAACATTCAGAGGAGCCAATTCATTTGTGGAGGTGTTGCTTCAAGTGAACCGGATGAGTTTTTGGTTGTTCTTTTTGCGGATAGATGACGCCACGACAGTTCAGGAGGTTACGCTGTGTGTTTCTTACTTCAGCCTTGATCACAAACAAACTCGTGAGAATCACTTTACGCAACTCCTCCAATCAACAGCAACAACTCACGCGCTTGTCATAACAACTATATCGTTCGTTTGCCTATCCACCGACTCACTGGTGGGGAGTGTATAGCGGTATCATCTATATAAGCCAGTAACAGCCTCCGGACTGAAGTGATCATTTTGGTCCAGTGTGCGCACCACTTCATTGTTCAAAATTATCACTTCAGTCCGGTGGCTGTTACTGCCTTATATAGATGATTCAGCTACAAATTCATTTTGGATTAAAATTAAAGGCAATTATTCCATAATAGCCAAAAAAGCTTTAAGAATATTGTTACAATTTTCTACATATTATTTGTGATAATTTGGAGTTTCAGCAATAGCAAATATAAAAATGGAAAAAAAAAAAAGAAAAAAACAATATACCTCTAATTGTAGATAACGAAATGAGAGTGACATTACTATTTTTACAAACAAATATACACAAAATTATCCAAAAACATCAAGCTCAAACTTCCCATTAAAAATATTCTTATAATTAATTTGTAATTATAATGACTTAATAAACATTTTGTTGCCTTTGTCGTATATATTATTTACTTAACATTGAAAATTATTATCAGAAACTATTTAACATAGTGTATTATAGATGAGTAAAATTCCTTTACACTTATTTTTTATCGTGTGCCACTAAAATTTGAAATTGTTTAAAATGTCCCGGAAAAAAAAAAATTCAGAAACGCTGTACTTGATGATTGAAAAATGACAAGGCCATGATAAAAGGATTTTAAAAAAATAAGAATATAAAAGTGGAAAATATTGTTCCGTTATATAATTCTAGGAAATATATTGTTTGATTACTTGTTCCTAAGTGAGAATATTTAAAGCCTGTTACCACATTGATCCAAAAATAAAGATTAAACTTGCAATAGAAAAAGTAGAAATTACTGCAATTTCTCAATATCTATGTTTAAGTTCTGTGAACTTGTAAATATTTGTAATCCTTCATAAGACTTCAAAGAATTTTTTCCTTCATTTCTTTGTAATGTGTGATTAATACTTACTTCTGTGATACTTTGTGGTGCACGAGGATTTTATAATTATTTTTAAAAATATCTGTGTTTTGTAACATACATTTATATCAGAGCTTATGTTGTTACTAGATCTCAAAAGATAAAAAAAATACAGCCTTTGAGAATATATATACAGCTTCCCTTTCTTTGCGAAGTCTTATAAAACTTTTAGATAAGCGTATAGAAAATGGAATAAATTAATATTACTAGTTCAATAACATTGAGGAGCAGATAATTACATTTCGATACGTAAAAACTTACGTTTATAAGCTGGATTTAAGAAATAGCTTCATATGAACTGATTTACAAACATGTGTGTTTATTAGGCTTTTATTTACAATATATCTTGTTTTTGATAAAATACTTTAAGAAAAGAATTCTGCACTTTTTCATCAAAAAATAAAGTGAACTATATTTTGAATACTATACCATGTATGTAATAATTCATTTAAATTTTCTTTCGAGAGATTTTATGTTTCAATTGTCTTGATCCATCCAAGCCTTCTGTTCAATATATACACTTAAAGCCAGTGCTAGCATTTTTCATAAAATGTTTTGAGATTTTAAAATTCATGTTAAAGCTACTATATTATTGGCAACTATAAAGACTTTTAATTAATGAATAAAACTATGTTTAATAATTTTAAAAATAAATAAATGTATTTATTTAATGATGTGCTTCGAACTTTTTAAATTCAAAAATTGATAATCATACTGATCAAATGAAATATAAAAATAAAGTTTAAAATTGAAATGTGAAGGAAACTGAAATATATTCAAAGTTTATTTATTTATTTTTTCATTCTTACAATTAAACTTACCTTAAATAATCAACAAATGATAAATTACTACTTTTAGAATTAAAAAAAAACTATTTCAGCAGTTTTGAATCAATTCAGAGACATTACAAAACAACAGGAGGAAGTATACCTTCTTTTAATAATATAATGATTTCGAATTCCCAAATTTCAAATTATTAAAAAAATTTCATCTTGGAGAAATCTTTTCCTTTTCTATTTCGTAATACTCCACATTTAAAAAATACCTAATCTGTCCTCAACGGTGCAAGAATATTCTAAGAAAAAAATCAGATACATCATTTTCTCCATAATTTCCATCGATCTTCCTCTATTAGTGACAAAATACAGCCTACAGCTCAAAAAAATAAACATAACTTGCTTTTGTACGAATACAATGAAACAGGTTGCATCATTTTCTTCACAAACCTTGGCACAATTGAGTTCCTGATTATCGTCATTTTCCCCTACTTGTGAATTATTTTCTTATTTCTAATATCCTATACTTTCCCTATTTCTGCACATCTTTTCCCTCTTCACTAGAAATTTAAGGTATTCCACTACTTGCGACAAATGTTTTAAAAAATGGAGATATGGGATTCTTTTTCTTTTTTGCTGTTTTTAGGTTGTTTCGAACATTTTAGGAAAAATATGCTAAAATAAAGAAGAGAAAAAGAAATTATAATTACTAAAATGGGAAAAAATTGATAAAAATTTACGAAATTAAAATAAACGCGGCCCATTCTGCACGAAAAGTTTATGAACAAATTTTCAATTTTTCAATTCTGATGTATTGCTATGTTATTCATTTTTAAAATGACCTTCAGGATAAGAGATACTTTAATTTTTACAAAAACTAGAGAACTTTATCTTAGTTATTACATGAAATTCGTTAAAATGGCAGTGATTATATTTAGATAAAAGACTGTAAATTTTGTAATAAAACAGTGATTGATAAATCTGAAGGCTAAAACACTTCTTCTATTATACAGAACATACATAAAAAAATTTAGTTAATTATTTTCGAAATCTTTTTAGCAATTGCTGGCCTCTTTGAGCATTTAAAAAAAAACATTTCGAGTAAAACGCGTTTTAAAGTCTGGCGTCTTGCTTAAAGTAATGGCATCTGCTTTTACTAAAAAAATTTTAGTTTTTCTTGCTAGTGAAAGAAAAATAATAAACTTGATGCTTTTATAAAGCTAATAAGATGGTCTTTAAAATAATATCATAACAAAATGTGTCAGTTTTTGGCAAAATTTACTATTTTAGGGTAGTCGGATACCTTAAAATCTTTAAAATAATCTAATAATGAGTCGGTGTTCTTCTATGAGCATAGTTGATTAATAAATCACGGCCTTTGACCATGTAATCATGATAAAAACCCGTCGGATGCAATCGTGACATCTCTTTTCAATCTTCAGGTTGATAAGTCACTGGGTTACACTCATCTCATGTAAAGAGATGCGCAAGATTGTATTGGTGATGATGATGTGATATAAAAACAGTGTAGATTGGATTCATGTAAATCATGAATAAAGACTTGTTACAAGATCTGTCAACATTTTCTTATGTCCTTCAAAATAAACAAGAGTAAAAAAAAAAAAAAAGAACCGGCAGATAATTTTTTACCAAATGAAAACTACAAGAAGCACTCAAAACTCGACAAAAAAAACTGTTTCAAAAATTCTAAAAAAAAAAGATGAGTGCATTTTTTTTAATGAAATATATCAGTGGTTCTTAAGCTTTCAATAGCCGCTGCCCCACCCCCTTGACGTATCGACCTGACATCGTGGACCCCCAAGTTTTTAACCCCCCCCCCCCCGATTTCCAACACAAAGCTGAGTGATGCACTGATATTCTATAAATTAAGTTCTTAATTTTTGTGTGCAAGTGTGTTTCAACTTCTTTTTTCCTTTTTGAAAATATTACGTCTGTCTAGTTGCAATACAAATACGAGTATCTGAATTAATATTCTTGATAGAAATGCATGTTCTAATAGAGTTTTTTCATTGAGCCAATTTGGTGATCTAATCTAAAATGGCACATCTTTTAATTTTTCCACGAGGCCTTTCAAAGTCAGTAAAATATTAACATTCAATGAGACATTAAACATTAAATGAGAAACCTTCACGGACCCTCTAAACAAACTCTGGGAACCCCCGGGAGATCACGGATTACACTTTAAGAACCGCTGTTATATATGATTTTGAATTGCTTTTTTAAGTGCAAAGCTAAATAATATTTACATTTAAGTTTGTATTGCCTGTCGGCTCTTGCTTCCCTCTGAAACCCCTTGTCTACCCTCGGACTCGGCTAGGTGTGTAGGAGGAACTGAATAGTCAGTAGACATGCTTCACTCTAAGAATTTTACAGTCACCAAAATATCAAGCAGACACAATATAATCTAATTAAGATAACAGATCAGATAGCAGAGCCCGGAGGAGAGACTCGTTAGCCTGGGGATAATAATACGGCCCCTCAACTGATTCCACGAAAGCTTAAACAAGCTCAATATAACTATGTCACGCACTAATAAGCTAAACTTCTATTTAAATAAGGATCATGATACCTGTACTTTTATGAAGTCGAGCCCTACACTTGAGTCCTTGACTGACATCCTTATCCGGATTTAATCACCGTCGATTGATTCCCTCCTAGAAATCTTCAATTGATAAAGTCCGATTACACTTAATCATTTCACGATCCTTCACTCTCCAACTAACCAACTAACTCGCCAACTAAAACTCACGAATACAGAATTTATATAAAATACTTAATTTCCATAATCACGCTTTCTTCACTCGGTGAAAGTTGGTTGAAATAAATATTTTCCTTAAAGAGTCCTGAAGGGGTTAGTAGAGCCGCGTATAGATCCGTCACAAGTTGTTTAAATCACATTTTATGTATTTTCAAAGATAATTCGTATGTCTATTATTTTTAAGTTTCCATAATATTTCAAGTAAATTTCTTTTTAACATTGCTTTATGAAATTATCAATATGTAATTGGCTTAATTTACAACGGTCACATGATAAATGCAATCGCATGCTTTCCACTGAATTTTGAAGTGAAATTAAATTTGTACTTATTGGTCTATATTTGTAAAATTTAGATCAACTTGCAAATTTGATAATTGGGTAAATATTGTTACGTAGATCGGGGCTCCAAGGTTTTATGCAACCAGTCTCAAAGAGCAGGACAGTTCTTCAGGAGCAATAGAAATTTATTATCCTTGCTGTATCTTTGAATAACAGGATACAGCAGCAATATTCACAGAATGAATCTCAGTAGGCCTTCACAAGCATATGTCTGAAATACAAGCATGTTGAAGATTATTCACAAGCACTCTCTCGTCTTACTCAACAGCCGAAGTAATAACTAATCACTGGACGACTCTTCACGGTCAAATCAAAACAAACTCTTCAACGGTCAAAACAAGACGATTAAGTTTTGGTGAGTGACATTCTATTTATAGGCCTCATGGTTTTTTTCTCAAAAAGTCCGCTTGAGTCATAGATCTTGATATTAGTATATATCCCCAGTAATTTCCAGAAGAATCCATATCGTTGCGAACTCTCTGAAATAATGTAAAAGTCGCCAACATAGTCACCAAAAAAGATGCCAACTTTGTTTTATCGCTAAGGTTTCGCCAAGTTTCTATTGAATCGTCACTATAATTTAAGGAATGGTATTGCTTTGCGAATCTTACAATAATAGCATAAAATAACGCAGAATAGAACAACAAAAAGTAACAAACAGAAAGTAATGAGCTGACTGGCTGGAAACAAGTGATTGTAGTTATCATGTGACAATGACGTCACATGAATTCACCTCATTTATATAACCCATTATACCTAAAATAATACTTTACATAAAAATTAATTGATGTCACTTGTGTTATTTTTTTCTCCTCTTTATTAAAATTCGGTTGTAGGGAGTTCAGTGTTATTTCATTTTTACATTAAAATTTGAGGAAATTCATTAATTTATCTTGTTGAGACAGTCCTTAAGTATGTGACAAAAAATCATAAAAATACTATTTTCTTTTGCGACTGAAAAATATCTTCAGTTTTAGAGATGGTTTGTTATATAGAGAGTAAAGTGAAAATTCTTGGAAAATATTTATATGAAATCCCGGAAACTTAATTTCACAACATAAACAAGAATTCATTTAATACTGGAATGAAATTTGCCAGTAATAATCCACATGAGTTGGTAGAAAAAGCATCCATCTACATGATTGAATGGTTTAGTAAACATC
>BMAO01010894.1:0-43998 GCA_019973975.1 Trichonephila clavata
AAAACTTCGCTAACATTAAGGGGACTTGGCACCTTTCAAAAGCCAAAATCGATGAAAATATCGATTTTTCAATTTTACTTTAAAATGTAGTTTGATACCTCTGGCACAACTGTGCGAAGTTTTGAAACGATCTGATTATTTTAAATGTAGTAAAATGTATTTTAAATATTTTGACAGCTCTGACAGCTGTTTAAATGCCACGCCTCTCAATGTTTACACTTTTTTACTTGAAATAAATCCAATATTTTATATAAAAAAACTACACAGAAGAAGAAGAACGCTTTAAGCTGTAACTGTAACTATCAGCCAAGTTGTTTGTTTACATTAGGTTTGCCATTTTTGCTTGCTGTGTGCTTTTTAGTTTGATTACTTTTTTACTTCATAGAAACTTAAAAAAGCATTTTAATGCTATTTCAATCATAATTCATTCATTCTTTTAGTTTTATCAGTTGTTATTATCACTAATATGCCTCTTAGAAGCGTTCATTGCATGCTTCGCAAATGAATGAAAAGCGATGGCGTAAAGAGAATGTTGACTGTGAATGATTAAAGATTCATTAGTGTCAAATGTACGCCTTGAAAAATTAAATACTGAGGTAAAAAAGGATACCTCTGCTGTTGGACATTATATATTGGTGGACTTCAACCAAGTTAATAATCTACTTTTAAGTGCAAAGTGCCAATATTGTGAAAAACAAGGTTTGAAACTGGAGCTTGGAGCCAAGTTGGGATTTTCATACAATTTAAACTATTGTGTAGCAACTGTGATGAAAAAAAACTGTTGTAAATACTTCTCTAAAGTCTGGTCCTACCAGCCATGATGTGAATTTGAGAATAACTCAAGCCTTTTCACACTTGGGAAAGGTTATTCAGCCATAGAAAAGTTTTGTATGGTGATGAATATGGATCCTTTTTCATCAACTACATATGGGAAGTGTGCAAGAAGGCTGGATAATGCATACACTCTGGCATCTGAAAACATATTTGCGGAAACCCACAGAGAGATTAAAGATGCGTACAAGAATGAAGGTCCTAGTTCTGCTGAAATCACAGACCTAAGTGTTAGTTTTGATGGCACGTGGCTAACTCGTGGTCACTTCTCCCTCATCGGTGTAGGGTGTGTTATAGATATGCTCACCGGTTATGTCGTTGACTTTGAAGTGATGAGTAAGGTGTGTCGACATTGCTCTGTGGCAAAAAATAAGTTAGGCGATTCAAGTGCTGAATTCAGCATATGGTATGAAGGACATAAAAGTGAATGTGATATAAACCACTTTGGCTCATCTACATCGATGGAAATGGAAGCTGCATTAACTTTATGGAAAAGATCCACATCACTCGGATTTCGTTATATCACAGTTTTATCGATGGTGACTGTAAGACATTTCATAACTTGGTTGAGAAAAAAGTGTACGGACCGGATGTTGTGATAAAAAGGAAGAATGCATAAATCATGTCAGTAAGCGTTAGGAACAGCTTTAAGATCTACTGTTAAAGATTGTCGTGCTCAAGGTATTTCTTTAGGTGTAAAGCTCATGGTAGTTTGAAAGCAGCTACGATTAAGAAATTAACCACTTACTACCAAAAGGCTATTTTGAGAAACAAAGGGGATGTGAAAGCTATGAAAACAGCAATATATGCTACTTGTTGCATAGCATTTCTACAGATGCTAAACCTCAGTATTCAAAGTGTCCTGCAGGAGCAAACTCTTGGTGTTTCTACCAATCTGCGATTGCTAACGGTGCAAAACCAAGAAATCATAAATTAAATGTAGGAACACCAATAAATGAAAAGTTCTTCCAAAAATTCTTCCAATTTACCAAAGACTTGCATCTAATGAATTGTTAGAAAGGTGTATTCGATGCGGAACGCAAAATGCAAACGAAAGTTTGCATAGCATGATTTGGGCAAAGTGTCCAAAGGAAATTTTTGTGAATAAAAGACGTGTTAACCGGGCAGTAACAGAAGCTGTATGTGAATTCAATAAGGGTACGGCACGTACCATAGTAGAAACACAGAAAGCATTAGGTGTAGCTACTGGAGATTCTACCAAACAACTTGCTACTATCTTAGGTTGTCGAAAACGACAATTTAGAAAACGTCGTCAAAATACCAGTAATAAGCTGGCTATTAAGCTTATTAAAAAAGCTATATATAGAAAAGAATTCTTAGCTAAGCGAAGAGAAGGAATGACTTATGGCGCCGGCCAATTTTAAAACAAAACTGTTTTGGAAAAATAGTGAATTTTAGATTTAACATGTTTTACTTTATTTTATATTAGATATTAAATTAAATAGCAAATTAATTTTAAAGTTTTTAAATTTTCTCTATTGTACATTTCATATACTTTCATTTATTTATTTATGTATTTCATTTAGTTTTGAATATATTTAATATATGTTTCTTGCAAAAATTAGTCAGATTATGATATTTCCTATTTTTCGTAATTTTGAGGTCAGACAGGCTTTTTATAAAAAGCTTATATTTTTGTTTAATGTTTTGAAATTGAACTGTTTTATGCCTTATTTTAATGGTATATATCTATACAATGTATTAACAACTTATTACAAAATTTAGATATTGTTTTGATATTTATTTATTGATTTGTATTCTTCAAATTGCGTTTTCTCAGTTTGAGTTTTTTCATGAAAACACAATATTTAAAAGTACAAAACTTCTACAGATATTTATGAAACAATTTGAATTTTGGTCTGTATGTTTATTAAAATGTACTTAATAAAATTAGGGATCCATTTTTCAATATTTTGATTAGAAAAAATTTTATAAAAGAAAATGTAGCAGAAATCATGCTTTTTTAGCCTTTTTTCCGTTGTTGTATACATTTTAATTTTTTTCCCCAAAACTAATTTGTTTATTGCAAAATAGATACCTAAAGTTATTGCTAATAGTCTTATAAGCCTAAAAAAATGTTTGGTGTGAAAACAAAAATAATTGTAAAAGAAGAAAAAATTTTAAAATCGTTAAAATTTTATAAAAAAATTAAATTTTTAAATTTTTTATTAAAGTTAGTTTTATTTTTCATGGCAAAATTTCTTTGTTTAATAGTAACTGTTTATAATATACACAAAGAATATTTTAAAACCCTTAAATAAAAAAAATGAAAAAAGGCGCCGAGTCCCCTTAATAATATTGTGTGAGTATTGAAGTGTTTTTAAAAAAGGCTTTGGGATTAAAATTATTCAAAAGAAGCTGCAATATTTTTTTCTCAAATTACTAGATACCAAATAAAATCACAAGAAACTACCTTTTAATAAAGTATAACAATTACACTAAGAAGTAGAACGAGCATTGCTTATAAGCGTTGTAAAACCATTGACACAAAAATCACTAAGGGTTACAGAAGTTGATTGTAAGTGCTGATAGAAGGTGTTTAAAACTTTCGTACAACTTGTTTTCATGACATACGTGTCTCTATGACTTCCAGAAAACGAATGGAAGATTCTGAGCGCTGGCGAATTGTGGGGCGCATTGAAGCAGGACAGTCGATCACAGATGTTGCTCTTTTCTTCGGCGTTCATCATTCTGTAATTTCACGTTTATATAAACGATTCCCAACCACACAGACATTTGTCCGAAGGCCCTCGCGGAAGATCGATATATTGCTATTGTAGCCAAGCGGAATCGCAGAGCGACCTCCACACGTGTGACATCTATGGTTACAGCGTCCATTGGTATGACTATATCTGCAGCTACTGTACGCCGAAAATTACATATGAATGTACTGTATGCCCGGGTACCTCGGGTTTGTGTTTCTCTATCTGTCCAATCAAGAGGGGCACGATTAAAGTGGTGCCGGGAATATGGCAATTGGACTGTGTCTGACTGGGGCACTGTGATGTTTACTGATGAGTCAAGATTTTCTCTAAAGCCAGATGACAAGCGTACAAGGAACACGCAATCAGCTCCAAAGCATCACCGAATATCACCGCATTCCGAGGCGGAAGCATTATGGTGTGGGCAGGGGTTTCATAAGGATACCGCACCGACCTGCACATCTTTAAACGCGGCTCTGTGACGGCTGTCCGGTATCGAGATGAAGTCCTAGAACACATTGTGAGATTATACGCCGCAGCAGTTGGCCCTACTTTTATTTTAAGGGACGATAACGCACGTCCCCATAGAGCTGACATCGTCGATGACTACCTGGAGAGTGAAGGGATTGCACGTATGGCATATTCACACGACCTTAATCCCATTGAAAATCTTTGGGATGTTTTCGGTAGCGCTGTATCTTCACGTTTCCCACTTCCAGCCACTCTTATTGAGCTGGAAACTGCTCTACAAGAAGAATGACGATTGCTTAATTCTGCGGTGGTTGACCACCTAATTAAAAGCATGGTCAGAAGGTGTAAACTTTGCATACAGATTAGGGGGGAACATACCCTTTTAATGTACTTTTTTCATTTTATGCTGTTTATTTTCACTTTATACATAATTCTGCTTAAGGTTCCAGGATGACATTATCTGATCCCTTACAAAAATTTAATATTGTTTTTTATTTCTGTATATAATTATTGATTTTTTTATTTATTTTTTTTTTTTTTTTTTTTTTTTTTTTTTTTTTTTTTTTTTTTTTTTTTTTTTTTTTTTTTTTTTTTTTTTTTTTTTTTTTTTTTTTTTTTTTTTTTTTTTTTTTTTTTTTTTTTTTTTTTTTTTTTTATTTACATAAGTATGATTTCTGTGTTATATGCTAATAAATATACACTTTATAAATATCAATAAGCGATTTATTTTTGTTTAAAAAAAAAAAAAAAAAAAAAAAAATTTTAAAAAATGTTTCAAATCAAAAGAAAAAAAAAAAAAAAAAATATTTTTGATTTTTTTTGCATTTTACATCTTCGTGTTTAATTTTTGGAAGTGAGTGTACTTATCCAATAATATGTATAACTTTCAAAGTCTCCTTCTCGACAAAAAAAAAAATCTACTACACCTATGCATATGGCTTTGTTGTTTTTGTCATTTCGTTAGAACAAATAATAATTTTCTTTTTTTTTTTTGATGAATATTGAACCATATTTATAATTTTTTTTTCTTTCCTATCTCTCTAATTAGTTAAAAATTTTTTTTTTTTTTTTTTTTTTTTTTTTTTTTCCTTAAATCTTTATTTTTTTTTTTTTTTTTTTTTTTTTTTTTTTTTTTTTTTTTTCTTATTCTATTGTTTTTGTATAAAATCTTTATTTACCCATAAGCTATGATTGGCCTGCGCCCCGTACTGCTAAAAAAAAAATGAATAAACTAGAGCGTTTATGTCACTCCATCAAATTAAAATGAAACACAAAGAGCGGGGGGGGGGGGGGTGAAAACGAACATAAAACAAAAAAAAAAGAAATTATAAAAGCAAGCTTTAATATCTTTAAATTAAGCTACATTTTACTATAGAGACTGACGACGTACCAAGTCTGATAATCAATGTAAACTTTCTTACTAAAAAGAATAGCAATTTAATTGCGACACAAAAAAATATTTGTTAATTTTGTTTAAACTATGGATCATCTCGTATCTAAATTTTTTTTTTCTTTGTTTTTTTTTTTTTTTTTTCTTTGTTTACAGTGTCTCTACTCGGTCTACAATAACTGTGCTACGTCTACTGTGCCTCCTCTCGGTCTACAGAGTCTCCACACCGTCTTCCTCGAAAACATCGCAAAAGCCATCAGAATCTTTCAGCTGAGTAAGTATATTTCGATTCGTACTGACCGCATTGCTTCGTTACGTTTCGTGTCGCACGCTCAGCCGTTTTCGAATGTTTTGCAGTTCTACAATGTAACTGTTAGTGTTGACGGTACAACTTTTATGGGATCCCCCCCCCTCCCCAGGAAATATATTATATACTGTAGGACCCGATATGCCGAACCTATATTTATGAATTTTGCCATGTAACAAATTTTTCTTGTTTTTTATATAAAAATAAAACTCTTCCCCCATTTAACGAATAAAGATCCCTGAATTAACGAATTATTTTCATCAGCCAAAAATACTTTATCAGCTTGGATTACAAAAAACTGAATTTCTTTTCCAAGAACATATACTTTTAGTAATGAACAGAAAAAAAAACCCTGTCTTGTAAGAATTGAATTTTGACGGGAAAGGGTGCATCCCATCATCCCATTATAAAACTTTACAGGTGCAGATAAGTCATGAGTGAAACCAATCGTGGGAGTTTTAAATAGGACTGGGAATTCTTTTCTTATCTCGTTCCATTCTCCAAAGCAAGGGACATTGTAAAAGTCTTCACCATTTACTTTCTTTTTTGAGAGATGCGAGATTTATTCCAGTGTGATTTTGCACAAAATTTGGATTTTCAAAAGTATCGAAGCATGGCAGATTGTGAGAAACGAAAACGTTTTTATTTGAGTAATAAAAGTTTACAATTTCACGTTAATTTGAGAATAACATTGGCGACAGTATATATATAATATGCCTTAGTGGAACGTCTTAAAATTTCAACGAGTTAAAAATGGTGACACACACTATTAAATAATATATATATATATATATATATATATATATATATATATACATATATGTATATAATACTAACTTTATTATTACTTTTTAATTTTTGATTATTAGATTTCATGCGGAATTTCTATAAGATTTTAAGTTTCAAGGAAATAGATTGAATTTTTAACAATTATACTAGGCAACACCAAAAATGTTTCGAACTCAAAAGTAGTTTATATGAAGTATTTTGGCCCCTAAACACGAAAATCGTCATAAAAACTTCAGATTAGCTCTTGTTTTCAAGAATCAGATTTCCTCCTTACGCATAAATGGCTGTATTTGCACTCATCTTTACTTTCTGTGCATAATCTTTGCGATATTCATTTAAGCAAGTAGATGAAAGCACTTCTCTCAGGATTGTTTTTAACTTCTATGAAAGACACGTAAAAGTGTTACCTCTGCAGGTGTGCTCTGAATGTAACCTAGAGCGTCAATAGAATAAAGACGATAGTGCACGATTCAAGTAGCGATTCCCCACAGACTACAGCAAGCAAAATCGAGCAACCTCGTAAGAGATCTTGACTTGCCAAAACAGCAGGCAGATTTTCTGTCAGCCAAACTGCAGCAATGGAATTTACTCCTACCTTGTCTCAAGATTACAGAGAACAGGACTCGTGAAAAGAAACTTCATTTCCTTGAGAACGAACAACATGTGGTTGCATGTATTATATATATATAATACATGCAACCTGATGAATTTCATGAACATCATTTATGATCCAAGTAACTCCAAATAACTGGAGGTTGCTTATAGACTCCTCCAAGCTTAGTTTGAAAACAGTATTACTACACAATGGCAACCTTCTTCCTTTCATACCCATTGGACATTTTGTTCACTTAAGGAAACTTAAGAAATGTGAAATTACTTCTAGAGTTAATGAAATCCGGTGATCTTGAAAGGCATTATTTTAAATACGGGAATGCAATTAGTCAATACCAAATAATGCTGTTTTCTGTGTTTGTGGAACAGTAGAAATCGAGAATAGCATTACATGCAAGGCAAATGAACGTCCAGAAATCTAAAAACCAGTGAGAGATACGCCCCTAATGATACTCTCCTAAACCCAAATGACATTCTTCTTTCACCCCTACTCATTAAGGTGGAATTAATGAAGAACTTTGTGATATCCATTAACAAGAATAGAGAGGCTTTCCAATACCTTGGATTAAAATTCCCAAGATTGAGTGATGCAAAGATTAAGGAGGGAATCTTCATGGGCCCTCAAGTACGCAAAAACATGATGGATCCCGCTTTTGATCTAATTCTGGAAGGGAAAGCCTTTAAAAGTGTGGTACGAGGATTTCTAGGCAGCAAAAAAGATGAGAACTATCAACAAATGGTGAAAAAAACTCCTACAAAAGTTCCATGACCTAGGAGGCAATATGTCTTTAAAGATCCATTTTTTACATTCCCATCTTGTTTTTTCTCCTAAGAACTGTAGAACTGTAAGTGATGAACACGGTGAAAGGTTTCATCAAGATATTGCAGCTATGAAACGTATATATCAGGGTCATTTGGACGAGACAATGCTCGCAGACTACTGCTGGACTGTTATAGGGAATACTCAGGCTTCGATATCCAAGAAGGAATCCAAAAGGAAATGTTCACAAAAAATAAAGTAAAAAAATACTGCTAATTTCTAATAAGAACACTGTTTCTTGAAACTTGACTTATTGTATTTATTAGTTAGTAATGTGTTGTTCTTCAAATTTACCCATAAAATGATGGATGGGCTGCTGTACATCTTAAAAACAAGAGCTAATAAATAATTTTCAGTTACATATTCGACTTTATCAACCCAAAATTACAAAGAATGGGCTTTTAAAACTGGGAAACAGACAAAATTTGTTCTTTGTTGCATAGGTTATTAGACTAAAACATATTATTCATACTTAGTGATAATGTTCTGTTTCCTTGTGGAGGCTCTGTTAAAATTATAATTGTTTAAAAAGGTGTACATTTTCGAAACATTTTTGTCTGAAATGTATGCTATTAAAAGTGGACTTCATGAAACTCAAACTATCTACAAAGTTACAATAATAGTGTGCGTATTTTTTTAGTTTCTACTGTAAAATTGATAAATGGTGAATTATTAGCAAAACAAAAGAACAACTTCAAAGTAAGTTTAACTGTTTTATACATGTATTGGATTTAAAATTTTTTAGAAAAATCATTAATTAAAGACATATGGAGGACGGTGCATTTTCTTAGAAAATAAATAATAAATTGAAGGAAAATTATGTAAGGTTTTATTTTTGGGAGTTATAATTCAAATTTTTTAGAATTGTCACATGTGTTTAAGTCTGAAATGAAATTTATATCTTTAAAAAAATATTCATATAAAACTTTTTTTTTAATTTCTTAAATTCAATATGAAGAAAAGTTTTTTTCTGTAATATCCATCCTCACTTTAACTATTAACTGCACTCCCAACGCCAAATTAAAAATTCATTTCCTTCCTTCCTTTTGTTGTATGTGTGTGCGCGTGGTTGTGTCTAATGTTCGTCTAAGTAATCCTGTGATCCGATGTATTTGCTTTGAAATCGAAACTAAACGGGTTTTAAATTATCTCTATGAGATTATCTTCTTTCGAATGATCAAAACACATTTCCCCAATGCTTGCATCGTCAATCTTTAATAAAAATTCATTGTTTGCAAATATTACCAGTTTCATACTCCTTGACGAGGAAAGTACGTCGTTTTAAAATAATTTACGAAATGTTTTTAAATTTTATATTTGTTTTGAAAATTAATTAATGTATGTATACAGTTTTTTCTATAACTCATTTTTTAATTAGTTTTGAAAAAATATTTTGCCAAAGATAGGCTGTTTTAGTTCAAAATTATTTTAGTTAAATTGATCAAAATAATTAAATCTGGTTAATGTGGTTTTTGTGGTTAATTATTTTACTAATAATTACATCCGATGGAATATCATATGTATGAATTACTGTAATTTTCCGTGAATTCACTTTAATTCTTCTATAAAATGCACCTAGCCAGGACGAAGTGCCAGAAAAACTCAGTTAAGAGTTAAAATCGAGAGTTGCTTAGATGAACAGAATGTATGTCATACCATTTGAACAAAAACAAATTCAAGTTGTGATCACAACAAAATATACATATGTAATTAAATTATTACTCTTATTTTAATTAAGTTTACAGTAATTAAATAATTTAAATTAAAAAAAATTATTTCGGCCTAAATATTTTTTTAATGGTTTAGCAAAAGATCTTCCCAAGGAAAACAAGAAAATGCTATCCTTTTTAGTTCAGTTTAGTGATTGGAAAAGTGAACATTGGCTTGTTAAAAAACACTAGTATTAAATGTAACAGACTAAAATCAAACAAGATGATATTAGGTTCATTATTGTTTCTGTTACATGAAAAGGAATGATTTTGAAGTGGACAAGTGGAGTTTTACTTTAAAGTTTACAAGTATCAATTTAGAAAACATGTTTTTAAAGACTAAAAATATTTTTACGCATGAAAAACACCGTACGAGCTTACTTTGAATTTTTATTTTATTCTATTTTGTAATGGGATTTTTTTTTGTTTAGTAAATATTACGTTTTATTGAGATTTGTAGCTCTAAAAGGTTTGAATATAATGGAATTTAGAAAGAAACTTCATAATCTCATGTTTTTTTTGTATAAATGTTTTTTATTTTCAAAAAAGTAAAAAATACACTGAAAATAAATATGTTTCAAGAATATGACGAGGAATCATGATTAATTCCTGAAGGGCATATGGGCGACTAGACAAAATGCAGCATATAATGCACAGAATAAGAGGAAAATTGAAAGTACTTGCATGAAGAGTGAAAAATAGTAAACTCTGAAACAAAAAGAAAAATACATTAGTCAAAAAGAAATAACAAAAAGTGTTTTTTTTTAAGTTATAGGCAATAGAGAACACTTTTTGCTTTTCATTTCCTAGGGGTGTTAATTTTGTCTTGAGAGCTGAAAATATAACTACCTTTTGATTAGATATAATTTTTTGAGTTTAACATTAAGTAATTTGGTTCTTTTATACATTATTTATAAAGAAATAATGTTTCAAAAAACGTAAAATTTTTGAAATGTGTTCATAATTTAAAAAATTCTAAGCATATGAAAAAGAAACATTACTTCAAGAAATTATTAATTAAATTTTACGTTGAGCATATTTTCTGAAATATTACATGTAAATACTAGCAATTAGTTGGTTATCTAAAGTTAAATATACCCTCATTACACTGCATCATTTACATATAAATAGAATAATAAAATAATATTTTGTTCAAAATATAAAACTGATTACATTAAATCTGTTTTAAAAGTTTCAATATTTTTCAAATTCCTTGAAATAAAAAAATATACTATATTTTTAAAATTAGTAGGGTTTACAGAGTAAAATTCTATACATTATTATACATCAAATGCTACTATTTTAGAAAATATCCTGCGTAACGTAAAATTTAATTAATATTTCTTTCAGAAATGTTTCTTATGAAATTATAATTGTATATTTTAACATTTTACTCTTTTTTGAACCTTATTTCTTTATAACTAACGAGCATAAGAATCGAATTATATTTAATTAAAAAATCAAAGAACTATATTTATTCGGAAATTGTTTATATTTTCCTCTTTCGAGGCACAGTTCTTACATCTTAAAATATCTACATTAAAAACGAGACATCTTAAAATATCTACAAATACAAAAATGTTAACTTTTAGAGGTTCTTAATTTTACTGAATTATTACTGAAAAAAATCATGTGGATAATGAAGAAACATGATTACAGTTGCTGATATTTTGCCCGATACTTGAAGCAATATTGGGCGATTGATTGCTTGTGTCCGACTCAATACCTGTTTTCCTTTTATTTTTCATGTCATGTTTCTGGATTGAAATCTTTGCTTTTCTTTCTTTTGAATTTTCCGAATTCATCAATTATTAAGTCATAGATTTTTTTGTTTTAATATGTGCGTGCCATGATTCCTTTTTTCGATTCCTACTATTTGTTCACTCTCTCCCTATATATATATATATATATATATATATATATATATATATATATATATATCTTGTTCAAATTTTCAATCGTTAATAAAATACATTCTATTTATCCACACACACATTCAAGTTCAAATATTTTTTTTAAAACTCCTAGTGGATGACACTTGATGTTAATACAGTCTTTTCAAATATTAATTCATTAATTAAATTTAAAAAAATGACTAAATAATAACAAATATTATCCCAACAGCGTATGTAGAAAGGAAAACCACTCGTTGTGTCCCTGTAGTGCAATATATAGCGTGTTGAACTTCTAATTCAAAGGTCATGGGTTCGAATCCCACCTGCGATGGCCTAATTTCTGAGAATGTGTGGTTTCTCTTTTACTATTTTATTTTATTTTATTAGAATAACTAAATTTAATTAAGGAGAATAAATAGTAAAAAATAAAAAAATAATGTCCAACACCATATATAGGAAGGAAAATCGCTTTCTATTTTGCCACTTAATATTGTGATTCTGTCATATGTATGTATATATTTATATTATTGTAACTATTTAATATAAAGTAACTAAAACAAAATTTTTATTTGTTGAACTTTGTAGGAATTGACTTAATTATTTTTTAATATTACTTGTTCTTAACTCTATTCATGACAAATTCTCTATGCATGCAATTCAATTCAATTTTATGGGTTGACTGTACAAATTTCGTAATAATGGATTTGAGGAAAAATGAGTAAATCTTTTAGTTTCCAATATTTATTTCTCTATATTTTCCTTATCTGTAACATAATGTAATATATGTATAAAATATTTTTCAAATGGCGAATTAAAAGAGTACTTAAAAATTGCGATTAGATGTATAATTTGTATAGAACTCCCTTTTTGCAGCAAATTGTTAAAATATATAAATATTTTTATCTATCTCTGATAACTTTTCATATAAGTTATAACTCTTCGTAAGGCAAAAAAGAAATTTCTAATGTTATTTGTTTATTGCATATCATTTTTGCATGTAACATCTACAAACAACACTTCGATCCCATAACAAAAGCGATTACGTCATTTAAATTTAAATTTTCTTTTACTCAAAAATATCCATGATTTAATTATTTTTTTTTGGTTCAATTCTTACAAATGAATATTTATCCGGAATATTTTTTCTGGCACTTGATTTCAGAAAAGTTACATAAGACAGAGGAAAGGAGTTGATTCTCCAAAGAGTTACTGAACCTTTAATTAAAGCACTATCACCATACATGAAAAGAATAATAAATGAATTAACATTATTACTTAGGGTGGATCACAGTTCTATGGGGGAGGGAGTTAGTATTAATCGAAACTTACTTATGTGGAATAAATACTCTATGGTACGGAGATTAGTAGAAAAATAATTATAAAAGAATAATTTCAAAATTTAATACTCCACCAAAGGGATTGAACTTCCAAAAAAAAAAAAGGAAAAAAGACTTAATTTTGGTTAGATGATTTTGGGCACAAAAAAAATTTACTTTTCTACTATGTAAATAACCAAAAGCGATGATAATTAATAAATGAGTCCAATGTACGATAAATATTAACGTTGCACTGTTCAACTATTCGAGGGCTTTTGGTAACGGACTTCGTAATTTTGAAACTTGGTCAAGTGACGAAGACGACACCCGAGCTGGCAACTCCTCTCCTAACTACCACACCACACCAACTGGAGGACGTTTGAGCTCTCTACAGGTTTAACGGAAATTTTCCCCTTCCCTCACAGGGGATCTTCAACTTTACTAGGCTCGAATTCATGACACGCCAGCTAGGAGTTCGTTAACTTGATCACTAGGCTACCGCTGCCGCAATGCACAGGGAAATTCAAAAATAAAGGGGCTCTTCTGCAGCTATCCTATACAACGTGTCACTCATCTTTCCTCGTAGTCGTTGGAGTGTAGGACACCGTTCAACAGGACATATTTACTTTGCACTAAAGAGGACATTGATTCGCTTTTTTGTTTCCGGAAGGTGTGATGCCTGCGCTGGATATTAGCCATGTCTTCCATTTATATACCCTCAACGGCGACGACTCTCAGTGGCTGATGTTGTTGAACTAGCCGATCTTTCGTTGTCACATACATAAGTTCTTCCCTATTTGAAGCGCTCTATCCAATCGTAAACCGTGCTTCGCGATAACAACTGTCACCGTCATGCGCTTGCATGTGCCAAATAATAAATAGATAGATTTTTATTTTTATATTATACACACTATGAAACATAACGTTTTTCGCAGTAAAAATTGCTGCTGTCTTATGTTTAAGGTATCCGAACACGTTGAAAATGACCAAATTCAGTCAAGACAGATATTTTTTATTTTTTTATTTTATTGAATAGAGCTATCTTTTGACTTGACGAAACATTTTTTGTTTTGTTTCTACACTACCTAGAGGGCAAGTTACAACCAATTTTATAAATTTAGAAAAACCGGAAGTGGGTTTTTTATTTACCAGAAGTGGACATTTAAATGGCTCGAAATCTATCATGGCGAGTCTGATAACTCAAAATATTACGACTGTATTTCGATAAAACTTTTTGAACCTGATATTTATGTTATTTTCCAGAGAATGTACTAAAATACTTCTTATTGTATGAATGCTTTTTGAGTTATGGCTTGTTATTTAAATAATGCTCTCATAAAAATGTAACATTTCTTATAATGTTTACTCAATCAGCTCTAAAATGTTCAAATTTTAATAAAAAATTAAAATTTTAGTACATTTTCTAGATAAATGCATCTAATTTGTTTTAGTAATACTTTTACCAATATCTGTTTATTAATTTTTCTCTAACTGCTTTGAAGTTTTTCAAAAATATTGCTAAAGTTTCACTTATAATTGTGATTTTTGTAAAATTCATGTAATTTATTTTAAATTTTGATTGTTTAATAGTAATATTTATTGGAATTGAGTCCTAAAAGAGCATTTATAATGTTTTAGTATGCTATTTTGTTAAAAAATACTCCGAACGTGTTCAGATATCTTAAGCCTTTGAATAAAGCAACATTGTTATAAGTTTATGTATAGCAATTCTTTGTTATTATTTTTTGTTTTGAAGTTCTTTCTTACAATTTTGTGACGGATCTATACGCATCCTTCCACTAACCCTCTTGGGGAATCTTTGGGGCTGTGAAAAATAACAACCTTCTCTTAAGAAGAAAACGTGATATGCAAATTAAGTTTATTATGTATAGTTCAGGTTCGCTTGCTAGAGGAGTTAGAAGGTTAGTTAGTTAAAGCCTTTCAAAGTGAGATATAAGTATAAGAGATATTCGAAAGAGAGTGTCCGTGTAAGAGAAGAAAGATAAGAAGTTGAAATTATAAAGGTATCGCAGGATTATGCATTAAAAAATAAGAAGATTACCTACAGTTCAGGTATTAGTGATATTTATAGTACGTTTTGATATTTAAATTATTAAGAGGTCTATGTGGCAATTAGTTACATATCTACCGTTTAAAGCAATATTAAGGTAGAAGATTAACTGATACAAGTGGATAAACTTTTCGAAATATTCTCCAAAAACGCAACTCTCGCTTCCTTACCTCTAATCGGAAACATCCTATTTATTCGGATTCATTGATTTGTTTTTGAATTAATTAAAGTACTGAATAAACAATTGGAAATTATGTCGAATTATCCTTCATTTCCTCCTACACCTTTAGCTGGGTCAAAGGGTAAACGGGTATTACAATTTTTCTGTTTTCAGTTAAATACATTTGACTGAAAACTAAAGATAATAATTTACCTATTTATTAACTTTAATCGCTCAGATTTAGTCTTTTTGTCATTCTTCCAGTCGTATTGTGAAGTTCCGGTTAACTGACCCATAAATTCTTCCACATTGAAACCTTCTAAGTCTGTATATAGCTCCTGAAAGAAGGAAATTTTAACAATTAGGGCAATCAGTTAGTTAAAAATCTTCACATTATCGATTTTAATATTTCAAAAATTTCCAATTCACCACCTTTCCAATGATATAACATATTTGGTATTTTATGAATTAGAAGTACGTCAAAATGACTTTTAAAAAATAATCAGCCGTTTTGCCCCACCCATTTGACAGTTAAAAATAAAAACATTATCTTTTTAAACCTGGGGAAAAGTTGCAAAGCCTGTATTTATTTTATTTACTCATACGCAACCAGTTTGTCTTCATTTAAAATGCCAAGACTCCCCCCCCCCCTATTGTGCGAAATACGTTGAATTTTTTATTAACTGTTGCTTATATTACATGTACGAAAAGTTGGTATTTATTTTTGAATCAAAGCAATATACTGGTTTTTTAAAAAATCATTGAACACAGAATATTTACACTTTTTTAAAGAATTTTCAATAAGTATTTATATAAAAGAAAGTATTGTAAAAATGCCAATCATGTTATCGCAAAACTCATACCAACATTTGTTATACATAGTTTGACGTATTTGTAAATCAAATTTCGTGCGTGTAAGTAGATTTTTGTAAAAGGAGCAGCCTTTTAAAATCATTTCACAAACCTTAAGTCTTTTCCTTACAAAAGTAAATGGCTATCTTTTTATGAACTTCTGAGCACAAATTCAATTTTACATAGTATAGAAACATAGGAGGCAACCAAAAACATTTTAAAAATCTTTAAATTAAACAATTTTCCGTAAATTGTACCATGTCCCCTTAAAGATCACATAGGTAGAGCTTAATTTTACATAGGGGCTAAGGGTCTTGAAAAAACCTTAAGATTTCTCAGGGCCCATGGCCTCAAAATTTCTTAAGACGTCCCTGTATATGTGCTGGCAATGATTCTGTTCTTAGATATGTTTCTTCGCGTTTCACCATCCATAGTGATGGTAAAACCTATTGCTCTCGCATTGTGTTACAAATATGATTTTAATATAAACATAAATTGATTATTCGTTATGTTACGAATTTTGCGTAAATTATTTAAATCTGCATTTGAAAGGCTACAAAACTTTGTCAAAACTTTTTTTTTTGAAGACAGTAACATTAAAAATAATTTAGGTTTCATATTGAGATTACAATATTTAAATTGGTTATAAAAATAAAATGTCGGTTAAATCAGTTACAATTTTACAATTTTAAAAAATAAACAATTTTTAAAGTTTTTTTAAAACTTTTAAGTGTGAGTTATATTTCTTAGATTATTAAAAGCAAAAATTAGTTTGAGATTGAAAATTTGTTTCCTTGTTAAATTTTAATACTTATTTTTATAACTAAACCCAGAAAATATATACAACAAATAATTTAAAATATTACCTTTAAGATTTTTTTTAAAAAAAAAACTAAAGCTCTCAGACAGAAATTAATGCTAACTTTAGTAGAACATATTTTTAGGAGTATCAACAAAAAATTTCAAGACTGTCTTGAACAGAAAAAAGGACTTAGGGATTAGCGAAGACACTTGCATCTTCAAAATTAAAATTCTGAGAGAAATACCTTTAAAAGTTTGTAAAGGCATAAAACAAAAAACTATGTTATTTTGTTATGCTTATAATGTTATGTTTATTTATTAAGTTTTAAATTATGTTTATATATATATATAATATTATTTTCCAACTTAGGTTCTACATCCAAACGCCACTTTAATTAATTATGAGTGAAATTTTTTTTTTTATTAAAAATATGCTTTTGGTAATATTCATAGAATTTGTTACAACAACAGAAATTCAGCTTTATTTTAACTAAATATTTTCATGAAAGTTTTAAATACAAATATTTTTGCACAAAATAATAATGATACAAACTTAAGCTAGAAATCCTCCTATTTGTAATTAATGTCTATTTTTTTCTCAGTTTCAAATCGGCTTAGTTTACCAAGTTTAATGTTTTGTTGTGTGACTTTCAGATACTGTAATGTAGTATTACAGTGTATTTATTATATTGTAGTTTGCTACATGATGGTAACATTCAGTTCTTCTGCAGTATCTGTATTCAGAACATTTATATTTTGGTCCCATTGTAGTATCAGCTAAGGGCTGGATTTTAAATTTCTCCTTTTCAGTCGTATTCCCTCTTTTACAAATATTATTTCTCATTGTAACCTGAGTACATCTTAGCCATGGAATTTTCTCAGCAGGAAAAATTAATGAAAACAAAGTAAAAAGCTTTTAAGTTACATACACTATGTATAAAAAATAAATATTAGGGTCTTGAAATCAACCTTAAATAATTGACTCGAGAGAACTAAAAAAATTCAAAACATAAGCAAACCGAAATTATTTAAGTAATGCAAATTAAAGTTAATAGCCCATTCACACTAAAAAAAATTGATTGTGTTAAAAAATATTTTTAATTGATTCCATTTAGAAATGCAAAAATGCTTTTAAATGAAACCGAAACTAAATTCCAGGCTCGAAAAACTTCAAATACTTCGAAGCTAATTGGCTTCCCTATCTGTTATTTTAGGGTAAGCTTTCCAAATATATGGGCCAAAGGAAAATGTATATACTTTATTTTACGAGTAATACTTCTTGGGGCAACTTGACTCTTTGTCACCATAATCCTAATTACTGTTCTATTTTTAGGAATGAATTAATTGCAATAACCGTAGAGCTATAAGCCATGCTAAGTCAAAGAGACAAAGGAGAATTGTGGATTTTATTACACAGTCATAGTTCTCTCTAAAACTCTAATACAGTGTTTCTCTAACTGTGAAACGAGCTCTCCTAGGGGGGCATTATAACCCTAAATAAGCCAATAAAATTTTTTTGAAATTTCAATGATTTTTAGGATACCATATCACTTTAAATTTGATGTTAATGACTTTTCATCAAAATTACTGCATCTTCTAAGCTAAAATTGGCTATAAAATGGGATTAAAAGTAGGTGTCTTAAAACCTGCGGTATGTTACAATCTAAAGGGTCCATTATATATATATATAATATAATATATATATTATATGTGTGTGTTGTGTGTTATAGATTTCATTAAATTTGATTGGATTGTTTTGGAAATATCCTGTTTTTCGTGCACAAATTATTGTAAAAATTTCATTCTTCAAGAAAACACATTAAAAAATATTTTTATAAGTTATGTAAAGTAAATGCTACAAAAACAAATAAAAACTCTCTAGTTTTATGTATTAGTCCTTGTTCCTCATTTGTTATATTTCTTTTCCCCCTAATTGTGTAAACAACATCAAGCATCAAACGCCTAAAAAGCATTTTTTCAACCTAGTCGGATACTTTAAGTCAAATTCTATTATTCGTAATTTTTTTAATTCTTCAGTGGAATAAATGCTATGTTAATTCATGGAATGCGCAGAGTGTTGCCAAAATCGACCGCTAAAACTAGAGGGGTGGCAGCATGGGGATGACAAATTACCATAGAGTACACCACATTTAATAGGAGTAATTCGCAAAAAAAAACAGTTATGAAGGATGATATTGAGGGGAATGAAAAGGGGTAGCATTTACTAGACATGCGGCGACCTTAACCAATGACCGATTTCCCGTTAGGGTAATGCCATCTCAAGGGTCAAGCAGTTTCACATGGGAAAATATCCAAAACCGGACATTACGACTCCTATGTTCTAAGGCAAGTCACCCTTTGACTTCCCTTTTTCCAATCGATAGAGAGATGACCGGTGCAGTTCCCATGCCAATCTCCGGCTTCACAGTACACCGTGACAGGAGTGATAAGGACCAATAACCGAATAGTAATAACGGCTGCGTCCAAACAGAAGTGATTCTGATTGACGTGAGGCTTGGAAAGGTATGACGTATTCTATCTATAAAGAGACACGAAAAGGAGAAAACAAGAAGCTTCACTGACACTAGAGACATACTTCTACAAACTTAGATACTCTACGACGTTTCTACTTGCTTCAACACTCTATAATGTCCTAAGAATGGACTCTCTCTTAAACTGACTTCCAGATTTACTTCGACTTTAGCACACTTACTGTAACCTATCAAGGTTCCTATCAACGTGCATGTCAATGCCGTATTGACGCAGCCCTTCACAGGAATGATCTGACCTCAACAGTGCTTTACCTTAGCAGTGTCTCAGCAGAAGAAAAGCATGTTTACAATACGAACAATACATCTCTGCTGGACGTCAGAAATGCAACGATGAGTGTTTGTCACATGGATTGTTCGAAGTTGGGGGCACGTAAGTCATAGCACAGCCGACAAAGACGAACGAAGAATTGTAGGACACCTCCAAACATATTCGATGAGGTGGCGATGTCAACTGAAGCAAAGACGATCCATTCCGTGAGATCTTTAACTGTAACCACTGATGTCACATACACAAGAGATTCCAAATGACCCCTTAAGTAGAAATTCAAGGGGTTGAGGTCCAGGAAATATGGAGACAAAACAACAGGTTCACCTGGTCCAATCCACCTTTCGGGATATGTAGCACAGAGGTGAATCGAAAAATGTGGGTGCACCATCGTGCGGGAACCACACGTTCTGGTGCGCAGTGGCCTTTACTCCCTGCAGTAACTCCGAGAGAAGCGAGAAATTTGCATACGTGTACGTTTTTCCAACCCTAATACGGCGGTCAAAATCTCCTAATTTGCTTAGCCATTCGTTTCCTCCTGTTTTCGTGATTTTTAACTACTGCCCATGGTTTGCAACCCCATGTTCTATAATGGTTTGTCGTCTGTTTGCTGCTTATTTTCAATCCCCTTAATTTGTCGTTTGAATTCGTCAACAAGTATTAACTGCAACATGCAATAACCAAAATATTTCACCCAGGTATACATTTTGGCTATATAATAAGACCTTGTTCACAAAGTTACGAGATCATCGTCAGTAATCTTCATACAACTTCAAATTGCAGCTCTGAAACAGAGTCGAATCAAATTAATCTAAGTGAAAATAAAAGAATGGTGAGACTAAACTCAATATTCTTTCCAATATTAAAATATTTATATATTCAGTGTAAAAAAACATTATTACTCAAAATGCAATCTGGGACTAAAACCCTAATCAAATAATCACTAATTATGTCGTTCTTTTACATTCCGATGTTCCTCAACGTTGAAAAAGATGGTAAAAAATTAAAAATATCATAAAAATAATTTTAGATGTTTTAATACATTTGCAACCATGTATGAAGAACTGTGCCATTTTTCATCCAACTTTGTATTAATTATATGGTTCTCTATCAAAGTACCATCTTTTAAAGAAAAATGGATGGCACAGATATGTCTTTTAATTTCTTTTTTCGTCCTTTAATATGTCTTAAAAATAACTGTAATAACTTCTAATAAATAAATATTTATTAGAAGAAGCACATGAAGTTCGTCGGAAAACGTTTAACTTACAATTATGCTAGAAAATATCTCTTTTTAATGTCATTTAACTGTTGAACACTTTAAATTATGTAATCTCGAAACTGACTTTTTAAAAATAACTTTTTTTTCGCTGAAACAGTATACCTTTATAGGGATATTTTATTGCCGATCTACATAGATCTATGTTCTCTTTTGGATTTGGATTTGACTGTTATTAGGTGTAGAATAGACTGTCAAATTTACATGTGTGAAGATACAACTCAGGTGAGATCGATTTTAAAAACATTAATAGTTATATTTACCTCCGCCTTTTCAAGACTCACTGCATTCTGAAGATCCCTAAGGTTTTCAGTCGCAAACTCCACCCTACGGGTTAAGAAAGGTTCTGAAACATTCATAACTCTGTCTAGGAAACGATAGAGGGAAAATAATCTGGAAGAGAGAATCAAGTTTTTTAAAAAAAATATCAGCAAGTTTGACTTTAAAAATCTTCACCATACAAAAAACATAATAAGTTTTTTTTTTCTTTTTGCAACTACGAACTACAGATTGTGTGGAGCTATTTCGTTAACCAAAGAAAACATTCCTCAGATGAAATATAATTTTTTCAGTAAAATAATTATATGATGACAAATATATAGGACAGAGGCGGTAAACCTTTGTGGATCAACATATGCCATTTTTTCTAAAGAAATGTTTAATGGGGCATAGAGGAGCCGTCAAATAACTTTGATTTGGGATTATTGGGAAAATAATGAAACTAAATATTATAAGAATTCAAAACTCTTTTATTTACTACAAAAAAGTTTATTTTGCACTGTATAGTAATAAATAATTTAGTTATACGTGTAATTCAAATTATAGTAAAGTTAATGTGACTTCTGCTGTTGCTTATTAGATGACAAAAAGCTTATATTAGGATCGTAAGATGTTACTTTTAGCAGAATGCATGCTGAATTGAAGCTATCTGCCAATGGTTGCTATTTTCATACATGAATGTTATTCATGTATGAAAATAGTGGCTCGCGTGCAGGCAAAGGTAGAAGAAAATATGGTTAAAATAGCATAAGCCAGTTTCTTCAAACAAACAGTTAAATGTGTCTGGAATCGAATACCATGTTTCCAAAATTTCATTATTTGCATTTTTGCTTATATTACTTGTAAATTTTCTGTCTCAATTAATTCCAAATCTTTCCTTGTTTCAATAAATTTTTGAATCCATATTCAACTAGACTGGAAATCAATTAGTTGCATTTAAAACTCTTCCATTTCCATTCAATCGAAGTTCAGTGACAAGTTCAGTTTATCAATTGAAGTCATATCAGAGTATGTAACAAACTTGAGCGTTTCCTGTGAGAGAATCTTGCTGAAAATTTCTTGATCAAAGAATCAATTCTGAAAATAAATCCTGCGGCAACTTTTTCTTCGCTTGGTTTCTGATGCACATCTAAAATCTTTGAAATTTTTATTTTCAGGTTTGCGAAGTACACTCACTTCCAAAAATTAAGCACGGAGAGGAACATGCTAATTTCCGGAAGCCAATCAGAATTGAAGAGGATGCAATTTGCTGCAGAGGTAGATGGAAGTAGACAAATATGTTAGGTAAGAGCCAATCCTGCTTTCATGTCAAGAAATATGCAAAAAGGGCAGTCTTATAGCAAGAACGCTTTATGAAGGGTTACAGAAGTTGATTGTAAGTGCTGATAGAAGGTGTTTAAAATTTTTGTACAATTTGTTTTCAAGTCATACGTGTTTCTATGACTTCCAGAAAACGAATGGAAGATTCTGAGCGCTGACGTGCTGTGGGGCACATTGTAGCAAGACAGTAGATCACAGATGTTGCTCTTTTCTTCGGCGTTCATCATTCTGTAATATCACGTTTATGGAAACAATTCCAAACCAATGGTTGACCTCCTAATTGAAAAAGCATGGTCAGAAGGGGTAAACTTTGCATACAGATGAAGGGGGATCACATACCCTATTAATGTACTTTTTTCATTTTATGCTGCTTATTTTCACTTTATACATAATTCTGTTTAAGTCTCCAGTATGACATTATCTGATAACTTACAAAAATTTAATATTTTTTTTCCATTTCTGTATAAAATTATCGATTTTGTTTTATGTATCTATAGGGTTGTTCGGAAAGTAATTTTTTTTCCGACAGAGGATTTAATTGTATTTTTTTGCACCCAGCTTCACATTTAAGCCGTATAACTTTTATATGCTTTGAGAGCTCATATAGCAAGGCTTGTGTGTGAAAAATTCCAATTAATTCTACGCAGTAGTTTTTGGTTGGTGCCCTTTTAAATATGGAGAGCGATAAGCAGCATTTTCGACATATATATCTTACTGTTTTACTACAGAAAAGGTAAAAATGCTGTTCAAGCCAGAAAGAAATTGACCGATGTGTATGGAGAAGGTGTGTTGACAGTACGCCAGTGCCAGAACTGGTTCGCTAAATTTCGATCCGGCAATTTTGATGTCGAAGATGCACCGCGTTCGGGAAGGCCGGTTGAAGCTGATAAAGACGCGATAAAGGCATTAGTTGATGCAAACCGGCAAATAACAACACGTGAGATCGGATTGAGGTTAAATTTATCAAATTCAACAGTTTATGACCACTTGAAAGGCCTGGGATTATCCTCGAAGCTCGATGTATGGGTTCCCCATGTTCTTACAGAGAAAAATCTGTGTCGCCGCATTGACTTCTGCGATTCGCTTCTCAAACGTCACGAAAATGATCCGTTTTTGAAGCGCATCATCACTGGGGACGAAAAATAGGTTGTATACAACAATGTCAAACGCAAGAGGTCATGGAGCAAAAAAGATGAACCGGCTCAAACCATTTCCAAAGCCGATATTCACCAAAAAAAGGTGATGCTGTCTGTTTGGTGGGATTTTAAAGGAATCGTTTTTTTTTTTAGCTTTTACCGGATAACACAACGATTAATTCGGAAGTCTACTGTCATCAGGACTTGTCTGGACAAACTGAATGATGCACTTCAACAGAAAAGGTCAGAAGGAAAGGTGTAGTGTTTCACCAAGACAACGCGAGACCTCACACAAGTTTGGTCACTCGCCAAAAGCTTTTACAGCTTGAATGGGATACAATGCCACACCCACCATATTCTCCAGACCTGGCAACATCGGATTATTATTTGTTCCAGTCACTCCAAAATTTTTAGACGGTAAAACCTTCACCTCAAATGAGGAGGTCAAAAACCACCTCGATCAGTTTTTTGCCAGAAAAGACCAAACATTTTATGAGCGTGGAGTTATGCTACTACCAGAAAGATGGCAAAAAGGTGTTGGACCAGAACGGCCAATATATAATTTAATAAAGTATTTGTTTATTATACGAAAACTGTCTTTCATTTCCACAAAAAAACCCAACCGAAATTACTTTCCAAACAACCCAATATATATATAAAGGAGAAAAGCGACTCACTGACTGACTGACTGACTAATCACGATATCTCAGGAACTATTCAACCTACAGATTTGAAATTTGGTAGACATGTTCCTTTCATGGAGTAGAGATCAGCTAAGAACGGATTTTTTGCGAAATTCGAATCGCAAGGGGCGTTACGGGGGGTTAAGGGGCGTTATAAATAATTGTTTCCATTTTTAAACTACTCAACGTACAATCTTGAAATTAGGTAAACAGATTCCTTTCATTGAGTAGAAATCTCCTACAAAATGAGTTCGGTGAAGATTGACCCCCAAGTGGCGTTGCGGGTGCTTAGGGGCCGTTATAGATAATTATTTCCATTTTTAAGCTATGAGACGCAAAGTCTTTATATTTGATAAATACATTCCTTTCATAGAGTAGATATCAGCTACAAGATGGGTTTTGGGAAAATAGTCCCCCAAGTAGCGTTGCGGGGTATTAAGGGGCGTGATAGATAAATATTTTCGTTTTTTAAACTACTTGACCTACCAGCTTGAAAATTGGTAGGCATGTTTCTTTCATGGAGTAAATATCCATTACAAAATGGGTTTTGGGAAAATTGATCCCCGAGGTGTGCTGCGGGGGGGGGGTTTTGGGGAGATATAAATAATTATTCCGATTTTTAAACTATAAGACGTACCAGTCTCGAAATTTGGTAAGCGGATTCCTCTTATAAGGTAGATATAAGCTACAAAATTGGTTTCGAGAAAATCGAAACCCAAGTTGCGGGGCTTAAGGGGCGTTATAGATAATTATTTTCATTTTAAACTACTGGTCGTATAGTCTTGAAATATGATAATCAAAAGCCTTTCATGGATTAAAGATTCATGTTTTGTAAAAATCGACTCCTAGATGGCGTTGCGGGGACTCAAGGGGCGTTATATAATTTTTCCCCCGTTTTTAATTTATTAGACGCACAGTCTTCAAATTTGGTAAGCAGATTCCTTTCATAAAGTACAATTCTCCTACAGAATGGGTTTTGTAAAAACAGCTCCCCAAGTGGTGTTGCGGGGGCTCAAGGGGCATTAAAGATAATTATCCCCATTTTTAATCTATTAGGACGTACAGTCTTGAAATTTGGTGAGCAGATTCCTTTCGTAGAGTAGGAATTTGAAGGAAATCAACTCTTGGGGGAGCAAGAGGTTTCTGGGGCGTATTGACAAAAAAAAATCCTTTTTGCGAACTACAAGGACTATAATAATGGAATTGGGTTTGCGTTTTTCTTTTGTTGAATTGACACCCGCAAAGAACGGTTATTTTGGAAAACGACTCTCAACGGGATTAAGGGGGGGTAGTAAAAATTTCCCCCCCCTGTTAGATTTAGACTTGAAATTTGGCTTGCATGCTCATTTTCCAGAGTAGAGATACACCGAAAATTGGGTTGGCGGGAATCCACTTGGTTATAGGGTTACGAAAACGCAAACATCATTCTAAACTTCAATTTTAGAGAATTTTAGAAAATACAAATTAGATAAGTTCTGCCCTTTCTTTTTTTTATCAAGAGACGACAAGTATATTTTTTAATACATTTGAATTCTTAATGATAGGACTTAGATATCAACAATTTATATATATATATATATTTATAAGACATGATGAAATACCCAGCGAAGCGGGTGGGTAACGGCTAGTAAATATATATGCTACTTTACTGCCAAATTTTGTGTCAATCAAAGCAGTATTTGCTGATTTTTTTGCATTTTACATCTTCGTGCTTAACTTTGGAAGTGAGTGTACTTGTAGTTTCTTGTAATAATATCGTTTCTAAAAACACGCAGTTTTGTTTCAAAAGCGCGAATGAGAGATCCATCATAGCGGCAATTTTTTTAATTTGTTCCTCGAAGCTTTACGTTCAATTCATTAAAATGTTGCCATATGTCTGTAAAGAATATCAATTTCGAAAACCACATAACATTCAACAACTGTACGTAACTCCACACATCACGTCCGATCATTTGCGTTTGTTCATAACACTTCATAGTGTTATTATGAACTAAAAGGCAAACTGCTATGATCGGTGGTTGTGAACAAAATATTGTGTCGCGTGCCATTGGTTTGTCATCCCTGATATGGGAATTAGAAGTTCGTTACTGTGAAGGCCCTCTCATGAAGAAAACAAGATTGGTGAGTATTCGATTAATTAGGGTTACAGCTAGTGGCGTGATGCGACATTTAGATATCACACCACACCGAGGGGGGGAGGCTTAAAACGTTATCGAAATACTCAACAGAGGACACCACTAATAACTTGATTAAATATGTAGCATATCACAGTTCTGGATCAAGAACTCTTCTGCAGATGCCTCTATTTTTTTCCTTATGTAGTGATATTTAAAAGGAAAAAAAAAGTTTTGAACAGTTTTAAAGTATTTCGGGATGACAAGTATGCAAAAAAAAATGAAATTGATATTGATTTATAAAACACACTGGAGTTTTCTTTTACATTCAACTGTTTACAAATGGCAAAAAAAAATTTGTGCTTTAAATTTGGTTGTATACTTTAGAAAAGGATTCGCTTAGTAGTAGCTGAAGTTGTGCCACCACGTCAGAAGTATTTCCAAAAAGTAACAGGTAGACTTCATGGTAAAAAGAAATACTTTGAAAGACGTTAATTTGTGTATCTTTCCAAGAACTTTTCAAACACCCCTTATAGATTCTTTTTTAATCACTGTTTAAAGGAATTATCAACCCTGGTAAAATCAACAGTCAATTTCAAATCCTTTTTGTGGGACTCCAAAATTGCAGTTCTTGTTGTTTTATATCTTGAGGGGACACCTTTTATGTCCGTCTCTTTCTCATACAAATTTATCCTCTTTTTTGAAAAGCTTGTTTTTGGTCAAAAATTATTCTCAAAGCAGGATTGTAGGCTTGCTTCCCATTTCATAAACTGTTTGACTTCCAAATATATATGCCAGTCTAATAAAGAAGCAAAACAAATAAGAATCGAATTAAAATAATTAGAATCCTTATTAACATGCGATTGAAACATTTTCCTCTCAGACATATGGATTACCCTGAATAACTTATAATACTGATCTCAATGACAATAGTTAAAAGAGAATTAAACAATGTACTTTCTGAATCAATTTTTTAAAAAAGGATTCTAATTTTTTTCGTAACATGCAAAATTTCCGTATTAGCCAAAGAAGCATCAAGACATAAGTGTAGGAATTGCTTCGAGAACCGCGGGTTCAGTGAACTCAACTTTCTCGAATGTCTCTACAAACAATAATAGAATTCATATGAAATTTGAAGCAAGAGCTATTTTTTTAGACCTTTTCCTATATAATTCTGCAAAGGATTGGATAACGTAATAGGAAAATTCTATTTTAGTCTTTCAACTATTGAATGTTCCAAGTCAAGTAATGTATTTTGTAGCAAAATAAAGATGCGAATGAAAGCAATAATGCAACTCATATAATCTGAAGTCTGTCTGTGATGACGGTTTATAAATTAGAAAAGAAAAAATCTCAGACATTCAACTACTTATTATCTAACATAAGAACTAAAATAAAGCTTTTTTGTATTAAATTCATTTATTAAATATTCAATTAAATAAAATTTATTGAATAAATTAATACTTATTGCAGCACTAAATTCTAAGATATAGTTCAACACAGCCAGATAATATTTTTCTATCGCTTAAATATATTTTGAGGAAAAAAAATTCTTAAACTAAACTTTATGTAAAAAATATAATAAATTTCTCAAAAATGACGAAACTCCATTTTCTATCGAATCCCTCATAATTTGCTGTTGTTGCAAGTCTGGTAAACTTTGTGACGGATCTATATGCGTTTCTCCATTAACCCTCTTGGGAAATCTTTGGGCTATGAATAAAAACAACCTTTTCTGTAGAAGAAACCATGATATACAGATTAGTTCTATTATATATAGTATAGGTTTGCTTGATAGTGAGTTAGATAGAAAACTGATATAGATATAGAAACAGTTATAGAGATAGAGATAGTTAGATAGAAACGTGATATAAATATAGAAACAGTTATAGAGATAGAGATAGTTAGATAGAAGGAAATATATATTTAATTGAAGTTACCAAGAGATTGAAATATTAAGAACCAGAAGATAGAAACACTGTCTACACAGTTCAGGTATTAGCCATATTGATAGCGCGTTTTTGCATTTAAATTATTAAAGAGATTTAAGTGACAATTGGTCACATAGCTACTGTATAAATCATTTATTAAAGTAGAAGATTGATTCATAAAAGGTGGGTTAATTGATTAGAAATATTTTCCGAACACTCGACTCTCGTTACGAAACCCCTGCTCTCTACCTGGACACATCTAATTTAATCTGATTAATTGATTTGTGTTTGAGTTAATTAGTGTGCTGAATAAATAATTAGAAAATATGTCGAGTCGTCCTTTATTTTTCCCAACCTTTTAGCCAAATTCGAGATTAGAATTAGAGGGTTGCAACTTACCTGGGTTTTTTCCCTTGTAAAATCAACATTAAATCTATGCCAACAGCTGGAATGTAATGCTCAAAAATAGTCAGAAGCGTTTTCTCTACTTTGCTGTTTACAATCCACACGTTATTAGAGTAGCGGAAAGCATTTGGAACTGGATATGTATTAATTAATTTGAGAAGCATAGTTACCATATATGTTAAGTGCAATGGTAAACCGAATGGAGCACAGTTTACAACAAAAGGAGATGAATACCTACATGAAAGAAAGACAGTATAAATAACCAATGTAACAAAATTTTTAGTTATTTAATAAGGATAAAATAACGAAAAATTAAACATTTGTAATACTTGAAACGACATAAATCACCGTTTCTCAAACTGTGGGGTTCATACCATTAGAGGGTGTGATAACTCTACGAGGGGGGGGGGCACGAACATATGGAAAAGTCGAAAATAAAAGATTCTTTAAAAAGATTCTTAATCTACTGAAAGTTAACAAACAAAATACATTCTGAGATAATACAAAAAATAAAATACTTATTTATACTAATATAATATTCTTAAAAATGTGCTGCGCAATGTATTTCATAGTTAATTTAACAAAACTAAGCTAAGAACAACATTAATAATTATCAATGACCCCATGGGCCCCATCTTCATAATTTGTAAGGTTTATAATTAATTCCTTAACTGACGATTGAAAGTTACACGATTCGCTCCCCAATGCCACCTGTTTTCCACGTAGATATGCGTATGTAATGAGTGTGTGTGTGTGGGGGGGGGAGAATAAATAAGCAAACTCATCGTAAACACTGCCAAGGTCCTTTTAATGCGTTCCTAAGCCTTCGGAATAATTTTATGGATAGCAGTGCTCAGAAAAGATCTTACTTTCGAAAGACGTATATATACGTCCATAACAGTTAACGGTTTGGCTTAGCGAGACGTTTATATACACTGGTTGCACTTAAGAGTTAAGAGTCACATTGTAGCTTTAGCGTCAAAATATACTATTATTGAAAGTATAGTATACAATGTTATTGTATGGAGGGGTGATGAAATTATGATTGAATATTGGGTCGCAAATATTGAAACTTTGAGAAACACTGACATAAATAATTTATAACAGAACATTTTTTTTTAAATACATTAGATATATGTATGTGATGTTTCAAGCCAGCATCGATAACATTTTGTATAAAACAGAGTTTATTCTGCGAACAATCGACACGAGTTTTCGCTAAAAGAATCGAATTTCAAGTGACCCGAAAAAATGAATTGGGCTGAATACTTATTTAAAAAAACTGCTAAATAAGACTTTTTAGTCTATGTTTTCATTTCGAAACTAAAAAGTGGGATCGTACATGTGAAGACCCTAAAACGTAATGAGATCGGATTGGAATTGTTATACTTAGAATATCTTTTCTGAGAAACAATTAGGTGTTTCATTTAAGACTCGAAGATGTTATGGAAAATAAACGTTAAGAGGTAAATAGGAGATTTGGTTTTAGATATAATTTAATTATCCTTACATAAGTACATAAATTTTTTTCGTGTTGCTATAATAACTCTATTTTTATATAAGGTGTAGCTAGTAAAAATGGGTCGTAAAAAGTTGAATTTAACTGAAGAAGAACGCCAAGATTGATCTGCCTTGGGGGTACCCCCTACCTTCCAGTGCTTTCTCCAAAAATCAGCTTACGTCATAGATCATGATGTTATAGATTTCTACTGTAATTTCCAGAAACATCCATATTTTCATTAAGTCGCCAAATTTGATCGTCGAAAATAATGCCAACTTGGTTTTATCACCAATATTTTGTTAAGTTTCCATTGAAATATCGTTATAATGTAATTGTACTTGCGAATATTACAATTTTTATCGTTGTTGTTGCTTCTAATCCCTCAGAGATCTAGCGGCAGCTAGATCAGATCCATGACACCGTGAACTCTAGCGAAGTCAAGCACCAGTAGAGGACATTCATAAACATCCTCCAGAGAGAACCCCAAGCAATCCAGGATGTAATCGGGGGACGCCGGCTTCAGATTGCATTTTTTGCACAGTGAAAAGACTTTGCGTCCTGAGTCGAATGCCATGTTTTTTAGATGTCCACTTATGAGTCTTGAGATGGCCGTTTGATTATTTCTGTCACCCCCGAATTCTAACGCTCCTTCCGGGGGGTCTTCCTGTTGAACAAAGGATGGGCGGGAGGGGTGAGCTAGTCTTGTCTGACTGCTTTTTTCATTATAGAGAAAATTACTTTATATGTTAGTGTGTAGTCCCGTCCCAGTTGAGAGGCTCAGAACAATTTCTTTTAGCCAAGATGTCTGCAGCATCGTTCCCTTGGATGTTAACATGGGAGGGAATCCACTGAAAATGAACTTCCCTTCCCTTGGCTAGATTCTTAAGATGGGCGATAATTTGTATGCCCACGAAGTCGCATACATTGCTCCAGTCCTGTAGATAGTGAATCGAGCTCCGACTGTCAGTAAGGACCCAAATGTCATTAGAATTAGTGCCGTCAAGGATGGTCTTTAATCCTTCATTTACGGCAATCAATTCGCTTCTGAATACCGAGCAGTTTTCCGGGTTGCGTCTAGAAAGCTGGACTGAAAGACTTTTGATAAAGACACCACTCCCAGCATTGTTCAAATCGTCTTTACTGCCATCTGTATAAATCAAAATGGAATCACTCGGAATGCCATCTATGACTTCCAGAGCCAACTGTCTTAGGTAATCGGGAGCATATCTGAGTTCTTGTTCGTGATGGACATAAGTATAAAAAATAAATATAACAGAAAGTAATATTAACTTATTAAACATCCATATATAAATTAAATTTGAGCAATGGATATGGACAGTTGTATAATTTGTACAATGGGGATTTGTCCGAAGTTAGTTGGAAAGGAGATAAGCCCTCATAGTTTTAAAAGTTTAAATTATTTGTTCAATACTCCGAAAAATGAGTATTATTTTTAATCTTTATAAATTGAGAGTTTGAAAGCTATGGTAGCTCGTGATCACGAAGTCATGACCGGCGTTGTTCCTCTCGAGTCGCTTGTTTTGATTACTTTTTAACCTATGGATACTCTAAGTACTTATAGAAGCGGGATGTAAAAGTGCGGAGAGAGGGGTGCCAGTTCAGGTGTCATCTTCGTCATTTGATGGCCTCTCAAGATTAAGAGATCGTGGCTAGTTGCTCTAGCGTATCTTCAAAAATTGAGTCGTTAATAAACAATTAACACCTCTCCTACCCTTATTAGAGATTTTGGCAATCGTAATTGCAGTTGTAGAATTTCTGAGACGTTCAGTGTTTCTGTATACTTATTATTTTAGGGGCTTAAAGTTAACATTTGTGTGTGTGTGTGTGTGATAGTGACATACAATAAATTTAATGCTCACTAATCATCAGAACTTCTCAAGATGGTCGTCGAGTTAATGAACCTCTAGCCACTTTACTTTCCACCGTGTCGTTAGTCTACTAACAAAGATTCTATTTTGACGAAGGAACAATTTAAACTGGGTGGGTAAAGTAAAAGTGGTCCAGAGTTCCAGGTTACACAGAAATACGGCAGAGAAAAGGAGATAGTTTGATAATCTGCTTATAGCAGATGTTGAAAGGGACATCATTTATGTTTTGGCACCTTTGGCTGGTCAGCAAACTGCAGGAAGCAGATTGAAGATGAACTGCTGGAATCGCTGCAATCTCATCAGAAATATTTGGCAGCAGTCAGTTCTTGAAGATTATGAGATCTGTTGTGATAGACCTTAGACTTTAAGGTTCTCCACGAAAGGTAATGTAACACTGACAGATCAGGTGACCTGGGTAGTCAACTAGGCTAGCTCGTCCCCATGTTCACCGTGAAATGCCGGTCTGTGATACGGGACAGATTGCTTTGTTTGGACTGTGAAGCATTTGCTAGTTAACTGTTCGGACATAATTGGGAATGTTTTTTGTCTTGCTCAAAACACATCCTGCATGACGCACTTTTGTGACTAATCGTTGCATAGCACTCTTTGATGGCACTTTAAAACCTTTACATTCATGAGTGAACAACCGAACACACACACTTTCCACGAATTTGTTTTTACGTAACTTACCGCAACGAACCCCCTCTACTGGCTAAGAGTACATCTGCACTTGTTCTCTGATCAACTTACATTGGCACAGCCCACAATAACATCTGAACAGATTTCAAAAACTTGATGTGCGCGTCAAATTTTTAGTCCAATCGTATTCACTCGCATGGGCTACTATTATTTACCCGAAAACTGCATGATAAACAATGGTTTTGTGGATTAGCCTAAATATAGCGAGTGGGTGAGATTTATACCGTATTTACTCGAATCTAAGCTGCCATTGATTCTAAGGCGCATCCCCAAATATCTATACGTTTTTGAATAAAAAAGAAAAAAATGTTTAAGGTTCAACGATATCCAATACTTAAGTAATCTTTTTAAAAAAATCATTGGGAAATAATAAGAAGTTAATAATTACTTCATCCTGCCAGTATTACAAACTTTCACATACATACATTAACATAATTACTCTAACCTTCAGTATGATGTTTTGAAAATAACTCTTCACTCCCACTGTCACAGCTAACACTTCGGAATTAATGCTGGAGCCGCCATTTCCCCCCACGATGACATCTTCCATGTTATCCAATGCGTTTGTTATGCAACATTTCCTTAAGAGTATAAATTATAAAATAATCTAAAAATTATTAAAGACTGCTTAACAGTTACATCATTCTGGATTACTCCATGGATGGATCATTACTCCATGGATGCATATTTGTTTCATCTATGTCAAATTTTCACTGGTCGCTGTTTTGTTTCAGTTTTTTTTTTGCATATAAAGTTACATCCCATTTCAAAATTACATCATAGTGAACTCGATGGTTAGGTGATTAAAAGAAAGCGTATGCAAAAAATCTCCTAAATGCGAGCAGAAGCGATGATTAAGATATATTGAATACTTGAGATAAACAGCATGGAATAAGTCATTGATGCAAGTGGTCGGAATGGGTGGCAACATTTTTCCTTTTGAAAGGGGTGGAGACTCATCCCCCCAACAAATGTTTTACCGTCGATTCTAAACAGCACTCGATTTTCAGTAGCATTAACACTGGAAAAACAGTGCGGCTTGGATTCGAGAAAATATGGTATTTAGGTAGCACTAGGGTTATTGGTGGTGGACCTCGTAATTTTGAACCATGGTCATGTAACGAAGACGACACCTGATTTGGAATTCTACTCTTCTAACTTCCACACCACACCCTCAGGAGGACGTTTGAGCCCCGATATGTTTAACGTTCAACGGCCCTTTCTACGCGACAGGTCTTCAGCGTCACTACGCTTGATCTTATGACACGCCACACAGTAACGAGTCCCTAACCTTGACTACTAGGCTGCCACAGCCACTTACATCGCTGGAAGCATCTGAGTAAGATAAACAGGTGGACAAGATTTTAGGGTCTAATGAAGCAGACATGAAAGAAATATAGGAGTGGATCGAGACAGCGCTATATGCACTCAGATAGTTCTCTTTAAGGCAATGCAAGCGCCATCTGTTGTCCAAATTATTTATTTTTGTGAATATATCTCATGATTATTTTTCCAACCTCATTTTAATCTGCAATTAATTTAGTTAATGAAAAATAATTTATTGTATTATATAAAATATATATGACTGAAAAAGCCAAATATGTTGGGTTTTGTAACTTTCATCTACACTTTTGCTTTGCGTGACGAAAAATTAAAGCATAAAATATTAGAAAAATAACCTAAATTTTTATATATGTAAATTAATTCAACTAAATTTAAATTCTGTTCTTTTTTCAAAAGAATTAAGTAATATGTCAACTTATCAAGTAGTTTTTTCAAAGTACTTTTTAAGAATAACTTTCTCTATACAATATAATGTACATGTATTAATATTATATTAATACAACACACACACATTTAAGCTATTTTTTCCAACACACACATTGCAATATATTGAAATCAAATATAATCACCAGGATATCATATTTTAATTGTATATTAATGCCAATAGTTAAATGATTAAGCTGAGAGAGAGAGTAATCTTGTCGTAACAAATGCTATCAATATTTTGCAAAATTATAGGTCGAATTTAAAAAAAATTATTTTCAGTCATGTTTAATTAAAATAGTATTTTAATGTAGAAATACATTGGAAAATAACATATTAAAAAATTACGGGCATTATAAGTTTTTTTTTTATGCAAAATGAGCAGATTAAGTCTCTGTTATGTACATTAATTTCAGTCTCCATTTAAGAAAACAATAAGTATAAAAAAGTTGATTACAGATACAGAAAATAAAAAAACAAATTAACTAACTAAAATAACAAGATAGATAATAAAACGATTAATAAAATAAAGCAAAAAATAACAAGAAATGAAAAGTAAAAATTATCCAAAATGTAAATAAAATGTAATAAGTACTTCAGCAAAAATCATTCGACTAATACAGCAATACAAAAATAGTATAGGACTATTCAATTATTTTAGTTTCCATATTACATAACAGATGGCGCTAGCATTGTATTAAAAACCTATCTGGGTGCATATAGCGCTGTCTCGATCCACTCCTAGAAATATCAGTGTCTCGATTCGCATGTGCTGAAATTTTTTAAGAAAATTCTTGCAGTTAAGTTTCAGTAAAAATGCGTCATAGTAAATATTTCTATTATGTTCGATAGAAAAATTAATATAGTATTAAAATAAAAGCCAAAAAAAAATTAGTTTTAACATTTTGATTATTTTAACTCTGTCCAATGTTACTTTGGCCTTATAATAGCAGTTCTCGAACTTTAGAGGGAGGGGGTTGCCCCTCCTAGGAGGCGTGAGCAAATTGAAAAGTCGAAAATAAAAGAGTGTGTGTGTGAGAGAGAGAAAATAAGTATTAATTTACTGAAAGGACGCAAATTAGCATACATTCTGGCATAATAAAAATTAAATACACTTTTACACGATATAATCTACTTATAAAAGAATCAGTAATGCACAATATTTTTGATAATTAATTTATCAAAACATTAAAAACAAGTTTAATAGTTTCTAGAGTCTTCCATGTGGGCTTGTCATATACAATAAATTTAATATTTATTGTAATTAATTTGCAAGGTTGATAATCAAAGTCGCGTTGTAGTTTTAGCATCTAACTATATTTTTGTTGCATTCAATACATTGTTATTGTAGAAAGATGGCGTTATGAAAATTAAGATTGAAAATTGAGTCTCAAATATTGAAAATTTGAGAAGCACTGTCTTACAGCGTTTTCATCTCATTATCCTCATTCGTGTGAAATACTTATAATATGTATATGACCCGGCGGGAAAATTTTTTGACTATCTGTGGTGAAGAGAATTGGATGAGAGGCTTAGAGTGGAGTAAATATGATAATTTAAGAAATACTGCACACACACACACACACCACACACACACCACCACACACACACACACCACACACACACACACACACACACACACACACACACACACACACACACACACACACACACACACACACACACACACACACACACTGAGTGTCTGAGTGTCTTACTGTTGCAGAGTGGCGTAACGTAGCGAGTTTTTAGTTTAAAGAACACTCAGCTTCGGATCACATAGGTATAAGGAATGCCATCTTGTCAAAATGGACATAGTCATGTGAAACTGAGTAGGACAAAATATTAAGATACTCAACTGCCCTAAAACTGTGAATTTTGCCAAAAAGTGACATTTCATTAGCTTTATAAAAATACAATATTTATTATTTTCCTTTCATTAGAACTTAGAACAAAAACTACAAGTGTTTTAGGAAAAGAAGATGCTATTACTTGAGAGATATCATACTTTAAAACGCGTTTTACTCAAAATGTGTTTTTTTTTTGGTTTTTGAAAATGCTCTAACGGGGCCAGGGATTGCTAAAAAAAATTTCAAAATAATTAACTGTAATTTTTTGTGTATGTTCTGTTTAATAGTAGGAACATTTTAACTTTCAGATTTAAGAATCATTGCTTTACTACAAAATTTACAGTCCTTTATGTGAATGTAATAAATGTTTTTTTAAGCAAAATTTCACATAATAACTAAAATAAAGTGCTCTAGTTTTTGTAAAAATTAAAATATCTCTTATCCTGAAAGTCATTTAAAAGTTAAATAGCATAGCAACACATCAGAATTGAAAAATTGAAAACTTGTTCATAAAATTTTGGTACAGAATGGGCCACGTTTATGCTATTTTTTGTAAATTTTCACCCATTTTTTTCCATTTTAGTACTAATAATTTCCTTTTATATTCTTAGTTTTAGCATATTTTTCTTAAAATGTTCTAAGCAAATAAAAAAAACAACAAACACATCCCCATATCTCCATTTAAAAAAAAAAACTTGTCGCAAGTATTCGAATACCTTAAGAGGTTTTTGAAAGAGGGGTGATCTTTGGAGCAAGAGCTAGTGACAATATCTTTGAATTACTCTTCAAGGAGTTTCTCTCGGACAGTATATCGAGTATTTAGAGAGTGGCAGTTAAAAAAAAACTTATACAGATAAGGGCTATTTTGGTCAAAAAAGAACTGAAGAATGAGAAACTACTGAACTATGACAACTACTGAATTCAATGCTGGGTCATCATAAAACATATTCCAATGCACAATAAATTGGACTTAGCAAAAATCGGTCTTTAACAGCTTCATTACATTGAGAGTGTTTTTGGTATCACTAAAAATAGGAATTGGTATTAGTTGTGAGTGCAAGTACAATTAAATTGATCACTTGATTACAGGAATAAAGAAGATTGGTCCTATGAATCCTGTTTCCTATTCCATCAGTGGATGCGAGGACTAGAGTATGACACACACAGCACGAAATTCACTGACTCAGCCTACGGAATAACAATTCTTCAGGCTGGTGGTGGTGGAATTATGGTGTAGATCAGAGGTTCCCAAAAGTTTTTGTCTCATGGCCCCCTTGCCAAGTTCTTGGGTTTTGGTTAGACCCCTACTTTCCTAATAACGGATTTTTGCAAATTTATCAACTTAAATGTCTTTTTGACAGCTGGTATAGAGCTATACTTACTTTAAAATATTTAAATTTCTAACTGTAGTGAAGTATAGTGTTTAAAACCTAAGATTCACATTTTAATTAAATTAAAATTTAATTAATACTTAAAATAACTGTTACATAAAACAACAGAGCAACAAACAAATGCTTTTAATGGGAGAGAGGAATCCGGTGCTTCTAAAATTGCTGATATTCGTTTCTAAATTTTACTTTAATATCTTCTTAGTGCCTATTTCGATCAGTTCATCTTGTAATATAACATTTGTTTTTCTTTCAATGTGACCATATTAATTGGTTGTATACAGTAGTATTGCCATATAAATAGTCAACGCATTCTCAGACCTAGTTTCAGAATCTGAGTAAAGGGCATTTAAATGTTGAACGTCCTTTTCCTGGCAGATTGTGTGCGACAAATTGAGAAACTAGGAAAATTCGTGACGCCCAATATTATACTCCTTAGCTTAATTATAGCAAGAAACTCTGAAACGATGATCCTTGCAACTGCAAATTAACTTCAGTAAATTTTGTAAATAAATCTGTTAAACAAATAAAACTGGTTTCCACTTGATGAAATTTTCTTTTAAACTTAAAGTCATAATCTGGTTTAATGAGAGTCACTATCATAGACCCCCATTTACAACTCATGGACCCCCAAATTATTTTTTCGTTGACGTGGACCCCCTACATCAGGCATGTCAAACACGCGGCCCGCGAAGACATTTTACAAAATTAATTACATTTTACAAAATCAGGGTTTTTAAGGGTTTTTTTTTATTTTAAAATTCACATTTCCGTCCAACTTTTAAAAATTTCCAACATATTAACCTGTTATCTATTCTTCTTTTTAAAAAAAATCTTATTTAATTATAAAAATAACCTTTAAATGCAAATTATTTGTAATATTTTATTAAATTTTTTCTCATTTAATTTTACTATAATAAATTATTTTTTTAAATTCTAAATGCATTTATGAATATTATTTGTTATAGAGATCGATTACGATTCATTGTGTGTGCGACTTTTATCTATCTCTCTTTGAAGAGTCCAATCAGCGGTAGACGAATAGCGTGACGTTGAAGCAGTTGAAGTATTATTTTTTTAAAATTTAAAAATCCAATTTTGGTTTTTATTCATATTAAACTAAAAAGTTATTTAATAAAATCATAAAAAATTTTAAGAACAGAGTAAGATAATGTGAAATGAAGATGAACATCGTAATGTTCAAGAAAAAGGGATATTTTTATGCCCAAAGCAAGAATAAAATATTGTGCCTGACATGTAAAATCTGTAATTCAGTTCTTAAGGAATATAATTTTAACAGGCAGTATGGCACAAATCTAAAAACAAAGTCACAAATATGTTGTGAAACTTTGTGAAGACGAGTTGTTGGAATTGAAATCAACTCTTAAAAAAGGGGAAAAAATGTATCTACTATATTTGTTGAGAGAGGAACTGAGAGTGAATATGAACTTCGCACTGTTCAGCTACTCGAGGGTGTTTGGCGACGGACCATGGTTAAGTGACGAGGTCGGCACATGGGTTGGCACCCTCTCTTAACTTGTACACCACACCAATGGGAGGACGTTTTAGCCTCGGCATATTTAGCGCGCGTCAGCTTCATTAGTACAAGGCTCAAACTGATATGACTCGAGTTCGTACTATTTTAATATTATAGAAATAAAGTTAAATTACCTTCCATTGGCAACACCATAAGCTGCAATAATATGGGCATTTGCAACCACATCTGCCGGAATTACTTCTAGATTGACATCAGGTGTGGCTAAGAGAACTTTATGAAAGCCCTTACCAATCTAGAAAAATTAGAGAATATATTCAACTATAAATAATAGACTTAAATTTCTTTTTCTTCTTAAAAATGCATTGAATTAAAAGGAAATGAATTAGAAACTTCGTTTTCTTGTTTTAACTGGTTTGGAATTTTAAAGGCAGAGAAAGGCAGTGAGTCTGATTTGTCTCCACTCGAACTTTAAAGTCGTCGTTCACAATGGAATAAGAGCAATCTCAAAATGTGTTTGAAATTCTACTGAATCGTGAAGTATCAAAAGAAATCAATAGCAATTCAGCTATTAATTAAAAGGTGGAGATCTTAAGGAAATTATATATATTTTTTAAATAGTTTATGATTTATGATGGTATCAGAATCGTAATTGAGATAACAAGAAACAGGTATTTTAGACTGTAGGTAATCAATTTTTTAATTCTTAAAATAAGCAGAAAAAAAGTTACATAAAAGAATATTATAAAATAAAATAAGTAAATTTACTATATATATACATATGTGTACGTAGAAAATGAGTGATAATCTTAAGATATATATTTAGTTTTGTAGTATTGAGTATTTTACATTAAATATAAAAATAATTGCAGCCGCCCTATTTTTTAAAAATTAAATTGCATGTTGAAAACAATAAAGTAGCTTCAGAAAAGGTCTTAAGAGCGAATGATTCAGTTCATATCGAAACAACTATTTAATGAAGACTGCATCAAAGCGGGAGAATTAAAAGCACAAAATATTTAAAGAGCATCAAATGTGAAATATTCTATATAATGCTAGAAAAATTGCACGATTATTATTTAAGGACCTATAATGTCTGAAGTCTCCTTTATATTAATTTGCCTTGTATTGCAGTCCCCTTCATGAAAGTTTGAAGAAATGAGTGTCCACACCATCCAATACTGTATCTGTATGTGGATTTAAAGTAATTTACATGTACACTGGTTTATCGAAAAATAAAGAAGAAACTTACTGCTATAATAAGCTGAGCCAGACTCGAATATTCTTCTGCGTATCCCTGGAAAAATTTTAATGCAATCATTAGATATGAACAATTTAACTTAAAATATTGGATAAATATTTTGGAACTCAGCAAACCAACTTGAATTATTATCTTTAATTTAAAAAAAAAATTGTTATGGATTCAATTATAATTTACGGAGATTTAGCGTGACTAACCACTTAGATTCGTGGCAACTTTAGATTCGCATTTGTCTGAAAAGTGCAAAGCACATGCAATATATATAGTAACTTCAATGTCATCGAAAAGGACTAGTTTGGAAGTTTTGGAGTTATCGTTACGGAAGGTCTTATATGGCTAGTACCTGCCTTAACCTTTACATCTACCAAGGGGGTCTGGTCCTCGGGGCTCGATATTGTATCGAAAATTCTTTCCATTTGATGAGTCTTGTCAAATCTGCTATGGGTCGTCAGTTCTTTTTTATGGACAACAGAGTTTCACCTTATTGTACTGAGACTCTAAAGGAACTGTTAGTTAGTGAATTTATTCAATGCATGGGTTATCTAGCAAGGCCCTCGGATCTAAATCCAATCAAGTACATAGGAATACGCACACATCAAGATGAGCAGCGTCCATGACTTGTCCAGAAGCACACAAAACACAAAAAAGGGAGTTAGTCAGATTAAAATGGAACAAATGAGCACTAAGGCAGTCGTGTACAGTCAAAAATCTAAACTCAGACACAGTAGCAGCACGAGGAGAGTCGGAAACACAGTTAGGTTTTAATAGCATTCTCCATGATTTATTTTTGGCAGCACTGGTGGCAGCATCTAAAGCATTTTTTTATAAATTATATCAATTCCGAGTATTGCTGAGTGAAGAAGCAGGTATCTAGTAGATCTTTGGAGAATATTTGTGCCTTTTTTTGCTAAAAGGTCTGCCATTTCATTTCCCCAAAGGCCACAATGGGAAAGCTCCCACTGGAATTCTGCTCAGCAGCTCCCAGCAACTCTGGACTTGGGAACTTTATTCGTCTTGGTTACTTACCAAGGCCTGAAAGGTAGAACTTGAAATTACAGCCTTATCAGGAGTTGGGAGACGGGCAGAACGCTGATGAAGGCCAAATAAATGGACTCGGTTTCACCGTCAAAATGGGTCGTATGAGAGCCGGCATGCAAGTAAAATGAAAAAAAAAAGGTGAAATTGTCGAATTGGCCACTGGTCCGCCAAATTTTGAAAAATCGCCAACTTAGGTCATTTTTACGCCACGTTCCGGCTTCTCTCACACTGATATAAAAATCACAAGGGTTACCATATTTGGCGCATTTATCACTTTGGCGAAAAAACACTTGGCGGGATAAGTGGCCAATTCGACAATTCAACCAAAAAAAAATCACATTAAACTCCACCCCCCACCGTGGGTGAAATCCAAAAGGGAACCAGCTGTGTAGATATGAAGGCACTCATCAGGGGGATAGCGGGGTATTAATGGTTTCCAAAGCGATGACACGAAGAGCAGTTGGGCAAAGGTCATTTTTCCTCACGTTCAAAGTCAAATCTGTTCTGACATCGAGAACCATAAATTCCAGTGGATTTATGTGAGATAATAGTTCATAGTCCTTGTCATTAATAACATTATATTGAGCAATCTCCCGGATGCACTGAAGGGAGCCCTTCCGAGTCTTTAAAATTGCGTAATCAGTCATATATAAAATTATATACAAAACCTATCTTGGTAATTTGTACGGTTAATAACTAATCCCTTAGATACCGATTAAAACTTAGGCAATCATAAGTGGTGTATTTCGGGGGGGGGGCGGTATAGAAAAAGAATAAATAAGCATATCCTCTGAAATAAGTAAATCCGTCGCAAACACTGTCAAGTTCTTTTTATTTCATTTCACAGCTTTCGGAATAATTTTATGGATAGCAGTGCACAGAAAAGATCGTACTTTGGAAAGACCTTTACATACGCCGGGGCACTTAAGAGGTTAAAGTCCTATTGTTGTTTTAGCTTCAAAGTATATCTTTATTGAATTCAATACATTTGTATTGTATGGAGGAAGGCGCGATGAAAATTATGATTGAATATTGTTGTATGCCATGGCTAAATTCTAAGCATAGTTTGACTTTAAAACAAGTTATGGTTTTCTTACATGACATCCCGATGTTGTCAGTAATCCAGGGATATAAGTATTCTCGAACGGCAAGCGATGTGGGCGTTTCAAAATGTGCCGCCATTAACGAACTGTAAGCAAACCCGGAATACGGGGTGAAAAACAAGTGGAGTTGAAGAACAGCTTTTTCTGAAGGCAGCTTTGCATTGTGACGTCACGGTTCTATCTGGCCACTCAGAGTTTTAATGATTTTTGTATCGCTTGTTTGTGGGTAATACTATATGCATGGGTCTGCAGACTTCAAGGGTACAGGCTACTTCTTCTTCTTTTTCAAGGTGCTGCGGTCCACCAGTTTATAGTCTGGTGTAGCAGTGTTCCACATTACGGGTTATTTTACAGTATGCGTGTAAGTCTTAACAAAAGCGTTCATCCAAAATGTCCTGATGGTCCACCGGTCCACCACCGAACTCGACACCCACCCAGCTATATACTAAGGTAACATCCAGTGTATAATACTGATTGCTACTGTTGTGTAATCAGTAGCAGTTGGGTATTCTCAACGAGTAACTGACTATACTAATACTCAAATGTTTGAACCCGCATTAACTCAGTTAGATAAATTCAACTGTTTTCATTAAAATGTCACTATAAATTTCTTAATTGACACCATCTTCAATAAACATGTTGTAAATTATAAATCTTTACTTAATAAACCCTCCACATCCGTAATTTAATTTTAGGATCACCGCTCACTTAGCTCTACTAGTTAGTTAGTTTTTACACTTTAATGTTAAATTTAGAACTTAAGATAGGAGAATAAATACTACTGGGTCGCAAATATTGAAAGTTTGAAGCACTGTCTTAGATCCACAATTGACTTAATCATTTTAGTAGTATAGTGGATTTTATGTACTAGTTTTAATTATTATCCACAATATTTGAAATTTTAAAACTAATTACAATGTGGCAAACTTTTTGGACCTTCAGATTAAATGTTAAGAATAATTTGCTAATAAGTAATGTTACGTAAAGAGACTCTTTGATTTTAACATTATTAAAATGACATTCTGGTGTGGCTAAACTATCTATACGCTGGTGTGCAAAAATTAAGGACGAGGGATCGAAAATTAACATGTATCAATGAACGAAGAGCAGAGCGGACAGAAAGACCAATCAGGAGATTAAGTGGTGATGTACGTGTAAAATGCGCAGATATGCAGGTAGACGTAATGGGAGTGTCAGGTAGTAAAAGCATGTTGTAGGTGTAAGATTATTATTTCGGCAAAGAGATTGCACACCATATAGCAGTTAAAAATCACACCGAGTTGCTGCCTCAGCAGT
>BMAO01010895.1:0-21388 GCA_019973975.1 Trichonephila clavata
TGAGATGCTGCATTGTCCGTTTTTTTCTGAGTTATTTTTAGACGCATTTCTCGTTTGTTTATCAGGTAAACTCTAGTATTCTCTTTTCTGTTTTACTAATTTTTTATAAAGACATTAGCCTTTCCCATTGCGCTCAGGGAACCAGGTATTTTTTATCATTCAGGTAAAAATTTGTTCTTACTTGACCCTTTTTGATAGTCCATTAGTACCACCATGGTTTTCATTAGACTGAAAATTTGTAGAAGTATGACGGTTTGCGAAGAATGAATGTGCACTTAGAGCATTACTGTCGTTTTTGAAAAGTGTGTAAGTACATGGAATTCTTCAAAAGTTTCCAGAAATTTTGATGAAATGCATTAAGTTAAGGTAAGTCCTCCCAAGTCCTGCTGATTGCCTCATCGTGGCGGGAGGGTGTTCCTGGACGGAATGGGCGAAGTACGTTGGGAGTTAGCTCCTGGCAGAGTCACCTTAGACGTAAAGGCCATTCCATTATGTCCAGCTAAAATCAGCAGGCATTGGAGCCAAGACAGACTTCTGCCATTTGGTTCTTCGATCCTTGGATGAACAGAAGCTGCACATTTGCTCCTTCATATGAGCTCGTTGACTGTCCATTGAGATGCTGCATTGTCCGTCCTTTTTGATCTGAGTTATGTTTTTAGACGCATTTCTCGTTTGTTTATCAGGTAAACTCTAGTATTCTCTTTTTCTGTTTTACTAATTTTTTATAAAGACATTAGCCTTTCCCATGGCGCTCAGGGAACCAGGTATTTTTATCATTCAGGTAAAAATTTGTTCTTACTTGACCCTTTTTGATAGTCCATTAGTACCACCATGGTATACATTAGACTGAAAATTTGTAGAAGTATGACGGTTTGCGAAGAATGAATGTGCACTTAGTACTATACTGTCGTTTTTGAAAAGTGTGTAAATACATGGAATTCTTCAAAAGTTTCCAGAAATTTTGATGAAATGCATTAAGTTAAGGTAAGTCCCTCCCAAGTCCTGCTGATTGCCTCATCGTGGCGGGAGGGTGTTCCTGGACGGAATGGGCGAAGTACGTTGGGAGTTAGCTCCTGGCAGAGTCACCTTAGACGTAAAGGCCATTCCATTATGTCCAGCTAAAATCAGCAGGCATTGGAGCCAAGACAGACTTCTGCCATTTGGTTCTTCGATCCTTGGATGAACAGAAGCTGCACATTTGCTCCTTCATATGAGCTCGTTGACTGTCCATTGAGATGCTGCATTGTCCGTCCTTTTTGATCTGAGTTATGTTTTTAGACGCATTTCTCGTTTGTTTATCAGGTAAACTCTAGTATTCTCTTTTTCTGTTTTACTAATTTTTTATAAAGACATTAGCCTTTCCCATTGCGCTCAGGGAACCAGGTATTTTTATCATTCAGGTAAAAATTTGTTCTTACTTGACCCTTTTTGATAGTCCATTAGTACCACCATGGTTTTCATTAGACTGAAAATTTGTAGAAGTATGACGGTTTGCGAAGAATGAATGTGCACTTAGAGCATTACTGTCGTTTTTGAAAAGTGTGTAAGTACATGGAATTCTTCAAAAGTTTCCAGAAATTTTGATGAAATGCATTAAGTTAAGGTAAGTCCCTCCCAAGTCCTGCTGATTGCCTCATCGTGGCGGGAGGGTGTTCCTGGACGGAATGGCGAAGTACGTTGGGAGTTAGCTCCTGGCAGAGTCACCTTAGACGTGAAGGCCATTCCATTATGTCCAGCTAAAATCAGCAGGCATTGGAGCCAAGACAGACTTCTGCCATTTGGTTCTTCGATCCTTGGATGAACAGAAGCTGCACATTTGCTCCTTCATATGAGCTCGTTGACTGTCCATTGAGATGCTGCATTGTCCGTCCTTTTTGATCTGAGTTATGTTTTTAGACGCATTTCTCGTTTGTTTATCAGGTAAACTCTAGTATTCTCTTTTTCTGTTTTACTAATTTTTTATAAAGACATTAGCCTTTCCCATTGCGCTCAGGGAACCAGGTATTTTTATCATTCAGGTAAAAATTTGTTCTTACTTGACCCTTTTTGATAGTCCATTAGTACCACCATGGTTTTCATTAGACTGAAAATTTGTAGAAGTATGACGGTTTGCGAAGAATGAATGTGCACTTAGGCATTACTGTCGTTTTTGAAAAGTGTGTAAGTACATGGAATTCTTCAAAAGTTTCCAGAAATTTTGATGAAATGCATTAAGTTAAGGTAAGTCCCTCCCAAGTCCTGCTGATTGCCTCATCGTGGCGGGAGGGTGTTCCTGGACGGAATGGCGAAGTACGTTGGGAATTAGCTCCTGGCAGAGTCACCTTAGACGTAAAGGCCATTCCATTATGTCCAGCTAAAATCAGCAGGCATTGGAGCCAAGACAGACTTCTGCCATTTGGTTCTTCGATCCTTGGATGAACAGAAGCTGCACATTTGCTCCTTCATATGAGCTCGTTGACTGTCCATTGAGATGCTGCATTGTCCGTCCTTTTTGATCTGAGTTATGTTTTTAGACGCATTTCTCGTTTGTTTATCAGGTAAACTCTAGTATTCTCTTTTTCTGTTTTACTAATTTTTTATAAAGACATTAGCCTTTCCCATTGCGCTCAGGGAACCAGGTATTTTTATCATTCAGGTAAAAATTTGTTCTTACTTGACCCTTTTTGATAGTCCATTAGTACCACCATGGTATTCATTAGACTGAAAATTTGTAGAAGTATGACGGTTTGCGAAGAATGAATGTGCACTTAGGGCATTACTGTCGTTTTTGAAAAGTGTGTAAGTACATGGAATTCTTCAAAAGTTTCCAGAAATTTTGATGAAATGCATTAAGTTAAGGTAAGTCCCTCCCAAGTCCTGCTGATTGCCTCATCGTGGCGGGAGGGTGTTCCTGGACGGAATGGTCGAAGTACGTTGGGAGTTAGCTCCTGGCAGAGTCACCTTAGACGTAAAGGCCATTCCATTATGTCCAGCTAAAATCAGCAGGCATTGGAGCCAAGACAGACTTCTGCCATTTGGTTCTTCGATCCTTGGATGAACAGAAGCTGCACATTTGCTCCTTCATATGAGCTCGTTGACTGTCCATTGAGATGCTGCATTGTCCGTCCTTTTTGATCTGAGTTATGTTTTTAGACGCATTTCTCGTTTGTTTATCAGGTAAACTCTAGTATTCTCTTTTTCTGTTTTACTAATTTTTTATAAAGACATTAGCCTTTCCCATTGCGCTCAGGGAACCAGGTATTTTTATCATTCAGGTAAAAATTTGTTCTTACTTGACCCTTTTTGATAGTCCATTAGTACCACCATGGTTTTCATTAGACTGAAAATTTGTAGAAGTATGACGGTTTGCGAAGAATGAATGTGCACTTAGAGCATTACTGTCGTTTTTGAAAAGTGTGTAAGTACATGGAATTCTTCAAAAGTTTCCAGAAATTTTGATGAAATGCATTAAGTTAAGGTAAGTCCCTCCCAAGTCCTGCTGATTGCCTCATCGTGGCGGGAGGGTGTTCCTGGACGGAATGGGCGAAGTACGTTGGGAGTTAGCTCCTGGCAGAGTCACCTTAGACGTAAAGGCCATTCCATTATGTCCAGCTAAAATCAGCAGGCATTGGAGCCAAGACAGACTTCTGCCATTTGGTTCTTCGATCCTTGGATGAACAGAAGCTGCACATTTGCTCCTTCATATGAGCTCGTTGACTGTCCATTGAGATGCTGCATTGTCCGTTCTTTTTGATCTGAGTTATGTTTTTAGACGCATTTCTCGTTTGTTTATCAGGTAAACTCTAGTATTCTCTTTTTCTGTTTTACTAATTTTTTATAAAGACATTAGCCTTTCCCATTGCGCTCAGGGAACCAGGTATTTTTATCATTCAGGTAAAAATTTGTTCTTACTTGACCCTTTTTGATAGTCCATTAGTACCACCATGGTTTTCATTAGACTGAAAATTTGTAGAAGTATGACGGTTTGCGAAGAATGAATGTGCACTTAGGCATTACTGTCGTTTTTGAAAAGTGTGTAAGTACATGGAATTCTTCAAAAGTTTCCAGAAATTTTGATGAAATGCATTAAGTTAAGGTAAGTCCCTCCCAAGTCCTGCTGATTGCCTCATCGTGGCGGGAGGGTGTTCCTGGACGGAATGGCGAAGTACGTTGGGAGTTAGCTCCTGGCAGAGTCACCTTAGACGTGAAGGCCATTCCATTATGTCCAGCTAAAATCAGCAGGCATTGGAGCCAAGACAGACTTCTGCCATTTGGTTCTTCGATCCTTGGATGAACAGAAGCTGCACATTTGCTCCTTCATATGAGCTCGTTGACTGTCCATTGAGATGCTGCATTGTCCGTCCTTTTTGATCTGAGTTATGTTTTTAGACGCATTTCTCGTTTGTTTATCAGGTAAACTCTAGTATTCTCTTTTTCTGTTTTACTAATTTTTTATAAAGACATTAGCCTTTCCCATTGCGCTCAGGGAACCAGGTATTTTTATCATTCAGGTAAAAATTTGTTCTTACTTGACCCTTTTTGATAGTCCATTAGTACCACCATGGTTTTCATTAGACTGAAAATTTGTAGAAGTATGACGGTTTGCGAAGAATGAATGTGCACTTAGGCATTACTGTCGTTTTTGAAAAGTGTGTAAGTACATGGAATTCTTCAAAAGTTTCCAGAAATTTTGATGAAATGCATTAAGTTAAGGTAAGTCCCTCCCAAGTCCTGCTGATTGCCTCATCGTGGCGGGAGGGTGTTCCTGGACGGAATGGGCGAAGTACGTTGGGAGTTAGCTCCTGGCAGAGTCACCTTAGACGTGAAGGCCATTCCATTATGTCCAGCTAAAATCAGCAGGCATTGGAGCCAAGACAGACTTCTGCCATTTGGTTCTTCGATCCTTGGATGAACAGAAGCTGCACATTTGCTCCTTCATATGAGCTCGTTGACTGTCCATTGAGATGCTGCATTGTCCGTCCTTTTTGATCTGAGTTATGTTTTTAGACGCATTTCTCGTTTGTTTATCAGGTAAACTCTAGTATTCTCTTTTTCTGTTTTACTAATTTTTTATAAAGACATTAGCCTTTCCCATTGCGCTCAGGGAACCAGGTATTTTTATCATTCAGGTAAAAATTTGTTCTTACTTGACCCTTTTTGATAGTCCATTAGTACCACCATGGTTTTCATTAGACTGAAAATTTGTAGAAGTATGACGGTTTGCGAAGAATGAATGTGCACTTAGAGCATTACTGTCGTTTTTGAAAAGTGTGTAAGTACATGGAATTCTTCAAAAGTTTCCAGAAATTTTGATGAAATGCATTAAGTTAAGGTAAGTCCCTCCCAAGTCCTGCTGATTGCCTCATCGTGGCGGGAGGGTGTTCCTGGACGGAATGGGCGAAGTACGTTGGGAGTTAGCTCCTGGCAGAGTCACCTTAGACGTAAAGGCCATTCCATTATGTCCAGCTAAAATCAGCAGGCATTGGAGCCAAGACAGACTTCTGCCATTTGGTTCTTCGATCCTTGGATGAACAGAAGCTGCACATTTGCTCCTTCATATGAGCTCGTTGACTGTCCATTGAGATGCTGCATTGTCCGTCCTTTTTGATCTGAGTTATGTTTTTAGACGCATTTCTCGTTTGTTTATCAGGTAAACTCTAGTATTCTCTTTTTCTGTTTTACTAATTTTTTATAAAGACATTAGCCTTTCCCATTGCGCTCAGGGAACCAGGTATTTTTATCATTCAGGTAAAAATTTGTTCTTACTTGACCCTTTTTGATAGTCCATTAGTACCACCATGGTTTTCATTAGACTGAAAATTTGTAGAAGTATGACGGTTTGCGAAGAATGAATGTGCACTTAGAGCATTACTGTCGTTTTTGAAAAGTGTGTAAGTACATGGAATTCTTCAAAAGTTTCCAGAAATTTTGATGAAATGCATTAAGTTAAGGTAAGTCCCTCCCAAGTCCTGCTGATTGCCTCATCGTGGCGGGAGGGTGTTCCTGGACGGAATGGCGAAGTACGTTGGGAATTAGCTCCTGGCAGAGTCACCTTAGACGTAAAGGCCATTCCATTATGTCCAGCTAAAATCAGCAGGCATTGGAGCCAAGACAGACTTCTGCCATTTGGTTCTTCGATCCTTGGATGAACAGAAGCTGCACATTTGCTCCTTCATATGAGCTCGTTGACTGTCCATTGAGATGCTGCATTGTCCGTCCTTTTTGATCTGAGTTATGTTTTTAGACGCATTTCTCGTTTGTTTATCAGGTAAACTCTAGTATTCTCTTTTTCTGTTTTACTAATTTTTTATAAAGACATTAGCCTTTCCCATTGCGCTCAGGGAACCAGGTATTTTTATCATTCAGGTAAAAATTTGTTCTTACTTGACCCTTTTTGATAGTCCATTAGTACCACCATGGTTTTCATTAGACTGAAAATTTGTAGAAGTATGACGGTTTGCGAAGAATGAATGTGCACTTAGGCATTACTGTCGTTTTTGAAAAGTGTGTAAGTACATGGAATTCTTCAAAAGTTTCCAGAAATTTTGATGAAATGCATTAAGTTAAGGTAAGTCCCTCCCAAGTCCTGCTGATTGCCTCATCGTGGCGGAGGGTGTTCCTGGACGGAATGGGCGAAGTACGTTGGGAGTTAGCTCCTGGCAGAGTCACCTTAGACGTGAAGGCCATTCCATTATGTCCAGCTAAAATCAGCAGGCATTGGAGCCAAGACAGACTTCTGCCATTTGGTTCTTCGATCCTTGGATGAACAGAAGCTGCACATTTGCTCCTTCATATGAGCTCGTTGACTGTCCATTGAGATGCTGCATTGTCCGTCCTTTTTGATCTGAGTTATGTTTTTAGACGCATTTCTCGTTTGTTTATCAGGTAAACTCTAGTATTCTCTTTTTCTGTTTTACTAATTTTTTATAAAGACATTAGCCTTTCCCATTGCGCTCAGGGAACCAGGTATTTTTATCATTCAGGTAAAAATTTGTTCTTACTTGACCCTTTTTGATAGTCCATTAGTACCACCATGGTTTTCATTAGACTGAAAATTTGTAGAAGTATGACGGTTTGCGAAGAATGAATGTGCACTTAGAGCATTACTGTCGTTTTTGAAAAGTGTGTAAGTACATGGAATTCTTCAAAAGTTTCCAGAAATTTTGATGAAATGCATTAAGTTAAGGTAAGTCCCTCCCAAGTCCTGCTGATTGCCTCATCGTGGCGGGAGGGTGTTCCTGGACGGAATGGGCGAAGTACGTTGGGAGTTAGCTCCTGGCAGAGTCACCTTAGACGTAAAGGCCATTCCATTATGTCCAGCTAAAATCAGCAGGCATTGGAGCCAAGACAGACTTCTGCCATTTGGTTCTTCGATCCTTGGATGAACAGAAGCTGCACATTTGCTCCTTCATATGAGCTCGTTGACTGTCCATTGAGATGCTGCATTGTCCGTCCTTTTTGATCTGAGTTATGTTTTTAGACGCATTTCTCGTTTGTTTATCAGGTAAACTCTAGTATTCTCTTTTTCTGTTTTACTAATTTTTTATAAAGACATTAGCCTTTCCCATTGCGCTCAGGGAACCAGGTATTTTTATCATTCAGGTAAAAATTTGTTCTTACTTGACCCTTTTTGATAGTCCATTAGTACCACCATGGTTTTCATTAGACTGAAAATTTGTAGAAGTATGACGGTTTGCGAAGAATGAATGTGCACTTAGAGCATTACTGTCGTTTTTGAAAAGTGTGTAAGTACATGGAATTCTTCAAAAGTTTCCAGAAATTTTGATGAAATGCATTAAGTTAAGGTAAGTCCCTCCCAAGTCCTGCTGATTGCCTCATCGTGGCGGGAGGGTGTTCCTGGACGGAATGGGCGAAGTACGTTGGGAGTTAGCTCCTGGCAGAGTCACCTTAGACGTAAAGGCCATTCCATTATGTCCAGCTAAAATCAGCAGGCATTGGAGCCAAGACAGACTTCTGCCATTTGGTTCTTCGATCCTTGGATGAACAGAAGCTGCACATTTGCTCCTTCATATGAGCTCGTTGACTGTCCATTGAGATGCTGCATTGTCCGTCCTTTTTGATCTGAGTTATGTTTTTAGACGCATTTCTCGTTTGTTTATCAGGTAAACTCTAGTATTCTCTTTTTCTGTTTTACTAATTTTTTATAAAGACATTAGCCTTTCCCATTGCGCTCAGGGAACCAGGTATTTTTATCATTCAGGTAAAAATTTGTTCTTACTTGACCCTTTTTGATAGTCCATTAGTACCACCATGGTTTTCATTAGACTGAAAATTTGTAGAAGTATGACGGTTTGCGAAGAATGAATGTGCACTTAGAGCATTACTGTCGTTTTTGAAAAGTGTGTAAGTACATGGAATTCTTCAAAAGTTTCCAGAAATTTTGATGAAATGCATTAAGTTAAGGTAAGTCCCTCCCAAGTCCTGCTGATTGCCTCATCGTGGCGGGAGGGTGTTCCTGGACGGAATGGGCGAAGTACGTTGGGAGTTAGCTCCTGGCAGAGTCACCTTAGACGTAAAGGCCATTCCATTATGTCCAGCTAAAATCAGCAGGCATTGGAGCCAAGACAGACTTCTGCCATTTGGTTCTTCGATCCTTGGATGAACAGAAGCTGCACATTTGCTCCTTCATATGAGCTCGTTGACTGTCCATTGAGATGCTGCATTGTCCGTCCTTTTTGATCTGAGTTATGTTTTTAGACGCATTTCTCGTTTGTTTATCAGGTAAACTCTAGTATTCTCTTTTTCTGTTTTACTAATTTTTTATAAAGACATTAGCCTTTCCCATTGCGCTCAGGGAACCAGGTATTTTTATCATTCAGGTAAAAATTTGTTCTTACTTGACCCTTTTTGATAGTCCATTAGTACCACCATGGTTTTCATTAGACTGAAAATTTGTAGAAGTATGACGGTTTGCGAAGAATGAATGTGCACTTAGAGCATTACTGTCGTTTTTGAAAAGTGTGTAAGTACATGGAATTCTTCAAAAGTTTCCAGAAATTTTGATGAAATGCATTAAGTTAAGGTAAGTCCCTCCCAAGTCCTGCTGATTGCCTCATCGTGGCGGGAGGGTGTTCCTGGACGGAATGGTCGAAGTACGTTGGGAGTTAGCTCCTGGCAGAGTCACCTTAGACGTGAAGGCCATTCCATTATGTCCAGCTAAAATCAGCAGGCATTGGAGCCAAGACAGACTTCTGCCATTTGGTTCTTCGATCCTTGGATGAACAGAAGCTGCACATTTGCTCCTTCATATGAGCTCGTTGACTGTCCATTGAGATGCTGCATTGTCCGTCCTTTTTGATCTGAGTTATGTTTTTAGACGCATTTCTCGTTTGTTTATCAGGTAAACTCTAGTATTCTCTTTTTCTGTTTTACTAATTTTTTATAAAGACATTAGCCTTTCCCATGGCGCTCAGGGAACCAGGTATTTTTATCATTCAGGTAAAAATTTGTTCTTACTTGACCCTTTTTGATAGTCCATTAGTACCACCATGGTTTTCATTACACTGAAAATTTGTAGAAGTATGACGGTTTGCGAAGAATGAATGTGCACTTAGGGCATTACTGTCGTTTTTGAAAAGTGTGTAAGTACATGGAATTCTTCAAAAGTTTCGAGAAATTTTGATGAAATGCATTAAGTTAAGGTAAGTCCCTCCCAAGTCCTGCTGATTGCCTCATCGTGGCGGGAGGGTGTTCCTGGACGGAATGGCGAAGTACGTTGGGAATTAGCTCCTGGCAGAGTCACCTTAGACGTAAAGGCCATTCCATTATGTCCAGCTAAAATCAGCAGGCATTGGAGCCAAGACAGACTTCTGCCATTTGGTTCTTCGATCCTTGGATGAACAGAAGCTGCACATTTGCTCCTTCATATGAGCTCGTTGACTGTCCATTGAGATGCTGCATTGTCCGTCCTTTTTGATCTGAGTTATGTTTTTAGACGCATTTCTCGTTTGTTTATCAGGTAAACTCTAGTATTCTCTTTTTCTGTTTTACTAATTTTTTATAAAGACATTAGCCTTTCCCATTGCGCTCAGGGAACCAGGTATTTTTATCATTCAGGTAAAAATTTGTTCTTACTTGACCCTTTTTGATAGTCCATTAGTACCACCATGGTTTTCATTAGACTGAAAATTTGTAGAAGTATGACGGTTTGCGAAGAATGAATGTGCACTTAGAGCATTACTGTCGTTTTTGAAAAGTGTGTAAGTACATGGAATTCTTCAAAAGTTTCCAGAAATTTTGATGAAATGCATTAAGTTAAGGTAAGTCCCTCCCAAGTCCTGCTGATTGCCTCATCGTGGCGGGAGGGTGTTCCTGGACGGAATGGGCGAAGTACGTTGGGAGTTAGCTCCTGGCAGAGTCACCTTAGACGTAAAGGCCATTCCATTATGTCCAGCTAAAATCAGCAGGCATTGGAGCCAAGACAGACTTCTGCCATTTGGTTCTTCGATCCTTGGATGAACAGAAGCTGCACATTTGCTCCTTCATATGAGCTCGTTGACTGTCCATTGAGATGCTGCATTGTCCGTCCTTTTTGATCTGAGTTATGTTTTTAGACGCATTTCTCGTTTGTTTATCAGGTAAACTCTAGTATTCTCTTTTTCTGTTTTACTAATTTTTTATAAAGACATTAGCCTTTCCCATTGCGCTCAGGGAACCAGGTATTTTTATCATTCAGGTAAAAATTTGTTCTTACTTGACCCTTTTTGATAGTCCATTAGTACCACCATGGTTTTCATTAGACTGAAAATTTGTAGAAGTATGACGGTTTGCGAAGAATGAATGTGCACTTAGGCATTACTGTCGTTTTTGAAAAGTGTGTAAGTACATGGAATTCTTCAAAAGTTTCCAGAAATTTTGATGAAATGCATTAAGTTAAGGTAAGTCCCTCCCAAGTCCTGCTGATTGCCTCATCGTGGCGGGAGGGTGTTCCTGGACGGAATGGGCGAAGTACGTTGGGAGTTAGCTCCTGGCAGAGTCACCTTAGACGTGAAGGCCATTCCATTATGTCCAGCTAAAATCAGCAGGCATTGGAGCCAAGACAGACTTCTGCCATTTGGTTCTTCGATCCTTGGATGAACAGAAGCTGCACATTTGCTCCTTCATATGAGCTCGTTGACTGTCCATTGAGATGCTGCATTGTCCGTCCTTTTTGATCTGAGTTATGTTTTTAGACGCATTTCTCGTTTGTTTATCAGGTAAACTCTAGTATTCTCTTTTTCTGTTTTACTAATTTTTTATAAAGACATTAGCCTTTCCCATTGCGCTCAGGGAACCAGGTATTTTTATCATTCAGGTAAAAATTTGTTCTTACTTGACCCTTTTTGATAGTCCATTAGTACCACCATGGTTTTCATTAGACTGAAAATTTGTAGAAGTATGACGGTTTGCGAAGAATGAATGTGCACTTAGAGCATTACTGTCGTTTTTGAAAAGTGTGTAAGTACATGGAATTCTTCAAAAGTTTCCAGAAATTTTGATGAAATGCATTAAGTTAAGGTAAGTCCCTCCCAAGTCCTGCTGATTGCCTCATCGTGGCGGGAGGGTGTTCCTGGACGGAATGGCGAAGTACGTTGGGAATTAGCTCCTGGCAGAGTCACCTTAGACGTAAAGGCCATTCCATTATGTCCAGCTAAAATCAGCAGGCATTGGAGCCAAGACAGACTTCTGCCATTTGGTTCTTCGATCCTTGGATGAACAGAAGCTGCACATTTGCTCCTTCATATGAGCTCGTTGACTGTCCATTGAGATGCTGCATTGTCCGTCCTTTTTGATCTGAGTTATGTTTTTAGACGCATTTCTCGTTTGTTTATCAGGTAAACTCTAGTATTCTCTTTTTCTGTTTTACTAATTTTTTATAAAGACATTAGCCTTTCCCATTGCGCTCAGGGAACCAGGTATTTTTATCATTCAGGTAAAAATTTGTTCTTACTTGACCCTTTTTGATAGTCCATTAGTACCACCATGGTTTTCATTAGACTGAAAATTTGTAGAAGTATGACGGTTTGCGAAGAATGAATGTGCACTTAGGCATTACTGTCGTTTTTGAAAAGTGTGTAAGTACATGGAATTCTTCAAAAGTTTCCAGAAATTTTGATGAAATGCATTAAGTTAAGGTAAGTCCCTCCCAAGTCCTGCTGATTGCCTCATCGTGGCGGGAGGGTGTTCCTGGACGGAATGGGCGAAGTACGTTGGGAGTTAGCTCCTGGCAGAGTCACCTTAGACGTAAAGGCCATTCCATTATGTCCAGCTAAAATCAGCAGGCATTGGAGCCAAGACAGACTTCTGCCATTTGGTTCTTCGATCCTTGGATGAACAGAAGCTGCACATTTGCTCCTTCATATGAGCTCGTTGACTGTCCATTGAGATGCTGCATTGTCCGTCCTTTTTGATCTGAGTTATGTTTTTAGACGCATTTCTCGTTTGTTTATCAGGTAAACTCTAGTATTCTCTTTTTCTGTTTTACTAATTTTTTATAAAGACATTAGCCTTTCCCATTGCGCTCAGGGAACCAGGTATTTTTATCATTCAGGTAAAAATTTGTTCTTACTTGACCCTTTTTGATAGTCCATTAGTACCACCATGGTATTCATTAGACTGAAAATTTGTAGAAGTATGACGGTTTGCGAAGAATGAATGTGCACTTAGGGCATTACTGTCGTTTTTGAAAAGTGTGTAAGTACATGGAATTCTTCAAAAGTTTCCAGAAATTTTGATGAAATGCATTAAGTTAAGGTAAGTCCCTCCCAAGTCCTGCTGATTGCCTCATCGTGGCGGGAGGGTGTTCCTGGACGGAATGGTCGAAGTACGTTGGGAGTTAGCTCCTGGCAGAGTCACCTTAGACGTGAAGGCCATTCCATTATGTCCAGCTAAAATCAGCAGGCATTGGAGCCAAGACAGACTTCTGCCATTTGGTTCTTCGATCCTTGGATGAACAGAAGCTGCACATTTGCTCCTTCATATGAGCTCGTTGACTGTCCATTGAGATGCTGCATTGTCCGTCCTTTTTGATCTGAGTTATGTTTTTAGACGCATTTCTCGTTTGTTTATCAGGTAAACTCTAGTATTCTCTTTTTCTGTTTTACTAATTTTTTATAAAGACATTAGCCTTTCCCATTGCGCTCAGGGAACCAGGTATTTTTATCATTCAGGTAAAAATTTGTTCTTACTTGACCCTTTTTGATAGTCCATTAGTACCACCATGGTTTTCATTAGACTGAAAATTTGTAGAAGTATGACGGTTTGCGAAGAATGAATGTGCACTTAGGCATTACTGTCGTTTTTGAAAAGTGTGTAAGTACATGGAATTCTTCAAAAGTTTCCAGAAATTTTGATGAAATGCATTAAGTTAAGGTAAGTCCCTCCCAAGTCCTGCTGATTGCCTCATCGTGGCGGGAGGGTGTTCCTGGACGGAATGGCGAAGTACGTTGGGAATTAGCTCCTGGCAGAGTCACCTTAGACGTAAAGGCCATTCCATTATGTCCAGCTAAAATCAGCAGGCATTGGAGCCAAGACAGACTTCTGCCATTTGGTTCTTCGATCCTTGGATGAACAGAAGCTGCACATTTGCTCCTTCATATGAGCTCGTTGACTGTCCATTGAGATGCTGCATTGTCCGTCCTTTTTGATCTGAGTTATGTTTTTAGACGCATTTCTCGTTTGTTTATCAGGTAAACTCTAGTATTCTCTTTTTCTGTTTTACTAATTTTTTATAAAGACATTAGCCTTTCCCATGGCGCTCAGGGAACCAGGTATTTTTATCATTCAGGTAAAAATTTGTTCTTACTTGACCCTTTTTGATAGTCCATTAGTACCACCATGGTATTCATTAGACTGAAAATTTGTAGAAGTATGACGGTTTGCGAAGAATGAATGTGCACTTAGGCATTACTGTCGTTTTTGAAAAGTGTGTAAGTACATGGAATTCTTCAAAAGTTTCCAGAAATTTTGATGAAATGCATTAAGTTAAGGTAAGTCCCTCCCAAGTCCTGCTGATTGCCTCATCGTGGCGGGAGGGTGTTCCTGGACGGAATGGTCGAAGTACGTTGGGAGTTAGCTCCTGGCAGAGTCACCTTAGACGTGAAGGCCATTCCATTATGTCCAGCTAAAATCAGCAGGCATTGGAGCCAAGACAGACTTCTGCCATTTGGTTCTTCGATCCTTGGATGAACAGAAGCTGCACATTTGCTCCTTCATATGAGCTCGTTGACTGTCCATTGAGATGCTGCATTGTCCGTCCTTTTTGATCTGAGTTATGTTTTTAGACGCATTTCTCGTTTGTTTATCAGGTAAACTCTAGTATTCTCTTTTTCTGTTTTACTAATTTTTTATAAAGACATTAGCCTTTCCCATGCGCTCAGGGAACCAGGTATTTTTATCATTCAGGTAAAAATTTGTTCTTACTTGACCCTTTTTGATAGTCCATTAGTACCACCATGGTATTCATTAGACTGAAAATTTGTAGAAGTATGACGGTTTGCGAAGAATGAATGTGCACTTAGGGCATTACTGTCGTTTTTGAAAAGTGTGTAAGTACATGGAATTCTTCAAAAGTTTCCAGAAATTTTGATGAAATGCATTAAGTTAAGGTAAGTCCCTCCCAAGTCCTGCTGATTGCCTCATCGTGGCGGGAGGGTGTTCCTGGACGGAATGGTCGAAGTACGTTGGGAGTTAGCTCCTGGCAGAGTCACCTTAGACGTGAAGGCCATTCCATTATGTCCAGCTAAAATCAGCAGGCATTGGAGCCAAGACAGACTTCTGCCATTTGGTTCTTCGATCCTTGGATGAACAGAAGCTGCACATTTGCTCCTTCATATGAGCTCGTTGACTGTCCATTGAGATGCTGCATTGTCCGTCCTTTTTGATCTGAGTTATGTTTTTAGACGCATTTCTCGTTTGTTTATCAGGTAAACTCTAGTATTCTCTTTTTCTGTTTTACTAATTTTTTATAAAGACATTAGCCTTTCCCATGGCGCTCAGGGAACCAGGTATTTTTATCATTCAGGTAAAAATTTGTTCTTACTTGACCCTTTTTGATAGTCCATTAGTACCACCATGGTATTCATTAGACTGAAAATTTGTAGAAGTATGACGGTTTGCGAAGAATGAATGTGCACTTAGGCATTACTGTCGTTTTTGAAAAGTGTGTAAGTACATGGAATTCTTCAAAAGTTTCCAGAAATTTTGATGAAATGCATTAAGTTAAGGTAAATCCCTCCCAAGTCCTGCTGATTGCCTCATCGTGGCGGAGGGTGTTCCTGGACGAATAGGCGAAGTACTTGGGAGTTGTCCTGCAAGTACCTTAGACGTAAAGGCATTCCTTATGTCAGCTAAATAGCAGGTTGGAGCCAAGACAGATTCTGCCATTGTTCTGATCCTTAATGAACAAAGCTGCACATTTGTCCTTATATGAGTCGTTGATGTCATTGAGATGCTGCATTGTCGTCTTTTTGATCTGAGTTATGTTTTTAGACGCATTTCTCGTTTGTTTATCAGTTAAACTCAGTATTCTCTTTTTCTGTTTTACTATTTTTTAAAAGACATTAGCCTTTCCATGGCGGTCAGGGAACCAGATATTTTTTCATTCAGGTAAAAATTTGTTCTTACTTGACCCTTTTTGATAGTGCATTAGGACCACCATGGCGTTGCTTAGGAAAGTGCTTAGCTGTAAGGAAAGTATTTTTTTATTTTTAGTTTAAAGACATTGGTTCATTTTCTTTCTTCTTCGAAGGTAAGAGGAAAGCAAGCTACATTCTTGAAAATAAACGGTATTCGAAAAAGGAACAATGTCGCTATTTAGTGATAAACTAAAATTGACTTGCATGAATGCAAAAGTACCCGAAAATCAAATTGTCTTAGACGACAGTTGCTGTTTTTAACTTATGAAGCATCCAATTTAAAAGCACATTAAATGTGAAATCTTCTTACTTTATAAATCATACATCAAGGTATTAACTAAAAAATGAATTTTTTTGCACCGAGTAACTGTATTCCCATGATAAAATCGGGTTTCAGGCTTTTTCAGAGGGAGGAGGGGAGGGTTATTGAATGTACGTTTCTAGAAAGTAGTTTGCTTAAATACTTTTTTATAATTTCATAGGTATTTTTAACGATTCCCTCTTAAAGGAGAAGGTATGTGTTTGCATTTCTATTTTTCTTTAAGCCTGAATTCCACTGTTACTGGATTGAAAGTAACATTAATGACGCTGGGCGTATAGTTTTCTCTTATGGTGTACCACAATTTTTGCTTATTTTGAAAGTACATGCGTTTTCGCACACCTATGGTAGATTTAGTTTTCCAAAGTAACCTTTTTTTTGTCACATCACACAGATTTTCCACCTTCTCATGGATTCATGTTTCCTTCTTAAAGTGGCAAAACAGTAATTTTCTTGGAACTCTTTAAGAGCTCTCATTAATCAGTTTATTACTTGCTTTAAATAACGTTATTAATTCATCTCTTTACTTTAGTTCAGTTTAAGAAATTTATTTATATTATGGAATTATTAAAAAATATATTTAAAATGCTAGAAAGCAGTAATGTGTATTAATCAACTGAAAGTTTTTAAAACAAAACGTGGAGAATTTCTTACAGCATTTGCAATTAAATGCAGTGTTAAGAAATGCAAAAACTTTCTTTTCATTAATTGAACTGTTAGTAGATAATTTATGTTTATCGAATTCTTAAAGAAAAAAATATTTTCTGCTAGAGATGTTAAGAATTTTTGCCTTGTATTCGCAATTTTTATATACATTTTTATTATAATTACATTTTTTATATTATTTTTAGAATTTTGTAAGTGTAATTAGTTTGTACTTCTTTGTATGGCGTTACGAGTTACAATATGCAGTTATTGTGGATGTGGAATTATAATTACATAGAAAATTGTGTAATAGTAGAGAAGTGTGTTCGACGCAAATCGCTGATAACGGTAAATATCTTTAAACAATCCAAGCGATTGTAATATTACTCAATTATTAGTATAATTTTTTAATTAACAATATTAAAAAAGCAGTTTTGCTTACCATTCAGAAAATATATTTTCATCATTTTCGATGAGGCCTGGAAACGTGATTGGATCCGCTTTCCTCACTTTCTTAATTTTATGTATATTTCAAATACAATTTTTTTTAAATACATAGTATAATTTTTGGATATTCAATTTAATTACGTAATTTTAAATTTTGATTAATTATTCTTCCATACTTATATTTTATAATTTAGTTTGCTGTGTGTGTGTGGTGGTGATGAAAAGTTTCTGTGCAGCATAACAATCAACATAATTTTTATTTTATTTTTAATTTTTAAACAGTTTTTAATTTGTTAAATGTACGGTTACTGTTTTAAATTTTTCACCTGAGTTATGTGTTTAGACGCATTTCTCGTTTGTTTATCAGGTAAACTCCAGTATTCTCTTTTTCTGTTCTACTGATTTTTTATAAAGACATTAGCCTTTCCCATGGCGCTCTGGGAACCAGGTATTTTTATCCTTCAAGTAAAAAAGTGTTCTTATTTGACCCTTTTTGATAGTCCATTAGTACCACCATGGCTTTCATTAAAATGAACATTTGTTGAAGTATGACGGTTTGCGAAGAATGAATGTGCACTTAGGGCATTACTGACGTTTTTGAAAAGTGTGTAAGTACATGGAATTCTTCAAAAGTTTCCAGAAATTTTGATGAAATGCATTAAGTTTAGGTAAGCCCCTCCCAAGTTCTGCTGATTGCCTCATCGTGGCGGGAGTTTGTTCCTGGACGGAATGGGCGAAGTACGTTGGGAGTTAGCTCCTGGCAGAGTCACCTTAGACGTCACCTCACCCATTCCCTTATGTCCAGCTAAAATCAGCAGGCATTGGAGCCAAGATAGACTTCTGCCATTTGGTTCTTCGATCCTTGGATGAACAGAAGCTGCACATTTGCTCCTTCATATGAGCTCGTTGACTGTCCATTGAGATGCTGCATTGTCCTTCCTTTTTGATCTGCGTTATGTTTTTAGACGCATTTTTCGTTTGTTTATCAGGCAAAATCTAGTATTCTCTTTTTCTGTTTTACTAATTTTTTATAAAGACATTAGCCTTTCCCATGGCGCTCAGGGAACCACCTATTTTTATCATTCAAGTAAAAAATTGTTCTTATTTGACCCTTTTTGATAGTCCATTAGTACCACCATGGCTTTCATTAAACTGAAAATTTGTTGAAGTATGACGGTTTGCGAAGAATGAATGTGGACTTAGGGCATTACTGTCGTTTTTGAAAAGTGTGTAAGTACATGGAATTCTTCAAAAGTTTCCAGAAATTTTGATGAAATGCATTAAGTTAAGGTAAATCCCTCCCAAGTCCTGCTGATTGCCTCATCGTGGCGGTAGGGTGTTCCTGGACGGAATAGGCGAAGTACTTTGGGAGTTTCAACTTATATTTTATAATTTAGTTTGCTGTGTGTGTGTGGTAGTGATGAAAAGTTTCTGAACCACATAACAATCAACATAATGTTTATTTTATTTTTAATTTTTAGTCAGTTTTTAATTTGTTAAATGTACGGTTACTGTTTTAAATTTTTCATCTGAGTTATGTTTTTAGACGCATTTCTCGTTTGTTTATCAGTTAAACTCCAGTATTCTCTTTTTCTGTTTTACTCATTTTTTAAAAAGACATTAGCTTTTTCCATGGCGGTCAGGTAACCAGATATTTTTGTCATTCAGGTAAAAATTTGTTCTTACTTGACCCTTTTTGATAGTGCATTAGGACCACCATGGCGTTGCTTAGGAAAGTGCTTAGCTGTAAGGAAAGTATTTTTTTATTTTTAGTTTAAAGACATTGGTTCATTTTCTTTCTTCTTCGAAGGTAAGAGGAAAGCAAGCTACATTCTTGAAAATAAACGGTATTCGAAAAAGGAACAATGTCGCTATTTAGTGATAAACTAAAATTGACTTGCATGAATGCAAAAGTACCCGAAAATCAAATTGTCTTAGACCACAGTTGCTGTTTTTAACTTATGAAGCATCCAATTTAAAAGCACATTAAATGTGAAATCTTCTTACTTTATAAATCATACATCAAGGTATTAACTAAAAAATGAATTTTTTTGCACCGAGTAACTGTATTCCCATGATAAAATCGGGTTTCAGGCTTTTTCAGAGGGAGGAGTGGAGGGTTATTGAATGTACGTTTCTAGAAAGTAGTTTGCTTAAATACTTTTTTATAATTTCATAGGTATTTTTAACGATTCCCTCTTAAAGGAGAAGGTATGTGTTTGCATTTCTATTTTTCTTTAAGCCTGAATTCCACTGTTACTGGATTGAAAGTAACATTAATGACGCTGGGCGTATAGTTTTCTCTTATGGTGTACCACAATTTTTGCTTATTTTGAAATTACATGCGTTTTCGCACACCTATGGTAGATTTAGTTTTCCAAAGTAACCTTTTTTTTTTGTCACATCACACAGATTTTCCACCTTCTCATGGATTCATGTTTCCTTCTTAAAGTGGCAAAACAGTAATTTTCTTGGAACTCTTTAAGAGCTCTCATTAATCAGTTTATTACTTGCTTTAAATAACGTTATTAATTCATCTCTTTACTTTAGTTTAGTTTAAGAAATTTATTTATATTATGGAATTATTAAAAAATATATTTAAAATGCTAGAAAGCAGTAATGTGTATTAATCAACTGAAAGTTTTTAAAACAAAACGTGGAGAATTTCTTACAGCATTTGCAATTAAATGCAGTGTTAAGAAATGCAAAAACTTTCTTTTCATTAATTGTACTGTTAGTAGATAATTTATGTTTATCGAATTCTTAAAAGAAAAAAAATATTTTCTTTTAGAGATGTTAAGAATTTTTGCCTTGTATTCGCAATTTTTATATACATTTTTTATTATAATTACATTTGTTATATTATTTTTAGAATTTTGTAAGTGTAATTAGTTTGTACTTCTTTGTATGGCGTTACGAGTTACAATATGCAGTTATTTTGGATGTGGAATTATAATTACATACAAAATTGTGTAATAGTAGAGAAGTGTGTTCGACGCAAATCGCTAATAACGGTAAATATCTTTAAACAATCCACGCGATTGTAATATTACTCAATTATTAGTATAATTTTTTAATTAACAATATTAAAAAAGCAGTTTTGCTTACCATTCAGAAAATATATTTTCATCATTTTCGATGAGGCTGGAAAACGTGATTGGATCCGCTTTCCTCACTTTCTTAATTTTATGAATATTTCAAATACAATTTTTTTTAAATACATAGGTATAATTTTTGGATATTCAATTTAATTACGTAATTTTAAATTTTGATTAATTATTCTTCCATACTTATATTTTATAATTTAGTTTGCTGTGTGTGTGTGGTGGTGATGAAAAGTTTCTGTGCAACATAACAATCAACATATTTTTATTTTATTTTTAATTTTTAGTCAGTTTTTAATTTGTTAAATGTACGGTTACTGTTTTAAATTTTTCACCTGAGTTATGTGTTGAGACGCATTTCTCGTTTGTTTATCAGGTAAACTCCAGTATTCTCTTTTTCTGTTCTACTGATTTTTTATGAAGACATTAGCCTTTCCCATGGCGCTCTGGGAACCAGGTATTTTTATCCTTCAAGTAAAAATTGTTCTTATTTGACCCTTTTGATAGTCCATTAGTACCACCATGGCTTTCATTAAACTGAAAATTTGTTGAAGTATGACGGTTTGCGAAGAATGAATGTGCACTTAGGGCATTACTGTCGTTTTTGAAAAGTGTGTAAGTACATGGAATTCTTCAAAAGTTTCCAGAAATTTTGATGAAATGCATTAAGTTAAGGTAAATCCTCCCAAGTCCTGCTGATTGCCTCATCGTGGCGGTAGGGTGTTCCTGGACGGAATAGGCGAAGTACTTTGGGAGTTTCAACTTATATTTATAATTTAGTTTGCTGTGTGTGTGTGGTAGTGATGAAAAGTTTCTGAACCACATAACAATCAACATAATTTTATTTAATTTTTAGTCAGTTTTTAATTTTTAATGTACGGTTACTGTTTTAAATTTTTCATCTGAGTTATGTTTTTAGACGCATTCTCGTTTGTTTATCAGTTAAACTCCAGTATCTCTTTTCTGTTTTACTCATTTTTTAAAAAGACATTAGCTTTCCATGGCGCTCAGGGAACCAGATATTTTGTCATTCAGGTAAAAATTTGTTCTTACTTGCCCTTTTTGATAGTGCATTAGGACCACCATGGCGTTGCTTAGGAAAGTGCTTAGCTGTAAGGAAAGTATTTTTTTATTTTTAGTTTAAAGACATTGGTTCATTTTCTTTTCTTCTTCGAAGGTAAAGGAAAGCAAGCTACATTCTTGAAAATAACGGTATTCGAAAAAGGAACAATGTCGCTATTTAGTGATAAACTAAAATT